>JAQBSW010005827.1:0-53913 GCA_029291075.1 Eudiplozoon nipponicum | reverse complement strand
CTACAACAATGCGACTTCAACGCTTACTCACACTATATAATATATATACCGCGTCTGTAAAGGATACTAACACTATGGATATTGTGTTCGTAACCAATACCAAAATTATTGTACCGGAAAGGCGCAGGGTACTAATATTATGGTTTCCGAGTCGGAATATGATACCAAACTGATGGATATCAGTTTATGCTAAAGTTCACCGAAATTGAGAATTACAACAATTTCCGAACACCTGTTACTCCAGTAAATTTATACACTTTGGCCTTGATCGATATCAGTTATCACATTTCGCGGTAAGCATGACATCATTCATGTGCATGAGATTATACTTTCCGTTCATGCTGACTTTGGTTTATCCTTCTGGTCACAACTGAACTAATTCGTTACTAGGTTCGCAACACCTATTACATACTTGCATATGTATTAGGTCTTCGCAACAAACAGTATTTAACTGTGATACATGTGTATGTCTGCCAATACCCATACTTATGCCGTCAATTTGTCTGTACTTTGGATGTACATAATAAAAGTAGTTCTCCTATGTTGTCCACTTCTCTCAGTGTTTCCGCTCATGATAATTGTAGATATTCACACAGGATATTTATAGTTTTATTTATTGGAATGTTAGTAAAAAGGGACTTTATATCAAGCGACAACATTATCCTCTTTATTCAATTAAAGTCGCGAATTTTTTCCACAAATTGAAAACTATCCTGTACAACATGCTCCATTCTTCCCTTCATGATAGGTTTTATAATCCGGCATAATAATCTGGTTGCCCCGCGCTGTAGAAAATTAACCACAGATAAAATGGGTCTGAGAGGCGGAAGTCTCTCGTTGTTGGCCATTTTGTGAACCTTAGGCAACCCATATAATATTGGTTGCGTTGAACCTGCGGTCTTTGCATGTTTACATTCTGTAATAAAAGCATTTTTATGCTCTATGTCGATTTCTTATTTAGTTTCGACCTTCGAAGTAATTCGGTTTAGAATCTTCGTTATAGAATTTTCTAATTTTGCCGTAGTGTCGCGTTTTGTCTGTATACAAATTTCAATGAACCTGCAACGCTCAGTACATCGGAAGATATAAAAATAGGCTTGAAACTAGACTAAATCAGCATCTCCCTTAAAAGCTTTCAAAGAGGGGAGGAGCTCCTGCACAAAAATCTGCATTATCCGAACATGTACTGCTCACAGGTCATGCTGTTAGTAGTAACAATTTTTAAGCCCTGTACAAGGCAAAACGAAAAAATGCTTGCTTTTGAAGCATGTACTAATGTTGAACCCTGCTTAATCGTGTAGAAATTAATTTAAAATTTAGATTGGTGGAATTTGTAACTATATATATATATATATATATATATATATATATATATATATATATATATATATATATATATAAAAGTATAATAATAGGATTTTATTTTGTATACGGTCTCGGTAGACTATAAGCTTAGCTTTAGGCAGCGAATGGATATATATACTTTTTTATTACGAAGAGAATAAATTTCATAACAAAGTACAGCGGTACCTCGAAATACGAGTTTAATTCGTTCCAGAACCGAGCTCGTAAGTCAGTCGGCTCGTATCTCAAACGGATTTCTCTCATTTAAAATAAGTGAATTTTGATTAAATCCGTTCAGGACCTATGAAAAATCCCCAACCCATTGTTAATTATGAATAAAGATATATTTTTAAATGTCAAACAAACGTGTAATTAACAAATACATAACAAAACATGAAATAAAGAAATAAAAGAGTTAGCATAAGTCTTATTTTGGAGACAGACGAGTGCGGCTAATGAAGGTGAACGGCAAGGAGGAGGGAAGGGGAAAGGGATAAGGGCACTCTAGACGTACGTAAATGGTGCTTTTTTAGAACTGAAAACTATTTTCGTAACATTAAAACTAAAACTACACTCCTTATTTCAAATGAACGAAAAAACTTAAAACGATGCACTGAACTTTAAACTTAAACTAAGCTTAAAATTTACGTAGATTTAATTATCACTTGTTTTTGCCTTCTTGTCTGCACTATCTGTGCTTTCATTCGCAGCTCTTTGCAATAAAAATGTATCCAAAGAACTTCTGCTTTTGCTTGCCTTTCAAAATGCTTTGAAAATGTGACAAACAAGTGTCATTAAAAAGAGCTGAAGCATGACCAGTTGCCACTTTTTCTGGGTGTTCCTTTTCAATAAAATTTGACAGATTTTCCCACATTGCCGGCATATCTTCAATTTCACCTTTAGAAATCACTTCCTCCGGCTCTTCCTCCTCCTCACTCGTGCTAATCTCTTCCAAAGCCTTCGTGTGTTGCATCATCTGCTCCTCTCTACTTCTCAGTTGAGGGTTCCACATGTTCTTCGACGAGTTTGTTGACGTCACCCTCATCTACCTCCAGACCCATCGCCTTTCCGAGATATACAATCTCCAACTCTTCTTGCTCGGTCTTGGGCTCAAACCCTTCGAAATCTCTTTTGCAAAAGCATCAGGCCATAACTTTTTCCATGCAGAGTTTAACGTTTACAATCACCTCAAATAATGCAAGGGTCAGACGGTCCGTAATGAGTTTATGGTCTGGGATAATCTCCTCTGCTGTAATGTAAGTCTCCTGTGACATTTTCTTCCAAAATATGCCCGTTTCATCGCAGTTGAACACCTATTGTGGGATGGAACCTTCCAACGCAACAAGCGTAGCGAACTTTTGGATGTACGTATCGACTGCTTTCACGTCTGCACTCGCAGCTTCGCCACGCCTCAACACTGAATGGGTGCCAGTTCTCTTCTTAAAATTATAAAACCAGCCATGGCTTGCCTTAAACGCTTCTTCTGATGCTTCTTTCTTCACTAAGTCGTCATAAATACTCCGTGCCTTCTCGCATATTACCGTCCCCGTCAAATATATTCTGCCAACTTCTCTTTCACCCACACGAGCAGAAACTTCTCCATTTCCTCGTGAATATTTGTCTTTAATTGGGAAAGAATTGTGGCTCCTTTTGCTGGTGTTGCACTCTTGATGGCATCCTTCTGCTTCAATATCGTACAAATTGTCGATGTACTACGGTCATTTATCTTTGCGAGTTCCATCCCTCATACGCCACGCCTATGTTTTTCTATTATTTCATGCTTTAGTTCTAGCAAGATCGTCCTCTTCTTCCTGTTACCATTGTCCTTAGCACTCACTTTCTTCGGCCCCATGATAACACACAAAAAGTTCAGCAATCACGCAAAGATCAAGCAAAAAAGAGTACAGTGCACAAGATACACTTCGATTCAAGCGGGTAACACGTGCGAGTGAGCAAGAGATTCTCTTGTATGATGCTCGACCCTGCGCGCCAACTAGCGGGATGCTCCGGAAACACGGCTCTTATCTCGGATTTGTGCTCGTATCTTGAACGAAAATATGGCCCGAGCTCCGGCTCGTATCTCGGATTTGGGCTCGTATCTTGAACGAAAATATGGCCCGATCTCCGGCTCGTATCTCAAAAAACTCGTATGTTAGGCTGCTAGTACCTAGAGATACCACAGTAAATGGTTATTGTGGATCATTATTTTCATCTTGTCTATTTCGGGTTGCTTCTTGAATGCGTATTCGTGTGTGTCTTATAAAGCAGCACAGATAATTCATAAGCTTGAGGGTGATTAGTTGGAACTTCATGCCTACAGGGATGCCATATATATATATATATATATATATATATATATATATATATTATATATATATATATATATATATTTATATATATATATATATATATATATATATATATATTCCACCTAAAGGAAAGGCTAAACAAGAATCATTGGATGGTATATAGCTGAAAATTGTGTGTAGTATGCGGCACAACGACTCAGGGATTAGAGCAACAGATTTCGAAGCAGACTTGCCCATGTTCGAGTCCTATCTGCAGAAAATTCTAGACAATCCGTGATGAGTCTCCATTAAGAACGAAAACGGTCTACTGGGTGAATTGACTTTTCAACACTTTACAATACTTAGTTTATATTGACACATGTATGTGTATAACGGGACTGATGTGATGTCATGATCGCAACCTTGCTTTAAATAGTTGATAAACTAGACCAGTTTTGTTCTTATTGTTCAATCATGAATAGTAAGCGAATGGCAGGTGTATGCAGTGCGCAGCTTTGGTAGCTTACATAATAAGTTGCAAGATTGAATGAAATGCTTCACAATGCCAATTGCTGTGGCGGCAATTGTGGCTGCTACTGGTGAATGCCGAATAATTACAAATCGATCTAGTTAATGAATTGCATTTGCTACCTTATGTGATGGTGTTTTTATTCCGATATAATATATATATTTAGGGTTATTTTTCTGTGACTATATTATTTTCAGAACTTTTCTCGATTCATCTGACAATTCAAATTCAACAGTCTATGTGCTAGCTTATTTGACAAACAAGCATATTAATTACCTGACATTGCTTACCAAAACTGTTTTACTAGCTTACTTGAGTTTATGTTGTTTGAAATTCTTAAAATGCAGGCACACCCATTGTAGTGCATATGTTCATGCTGAATAAGCAAACAACCTCTTATGCTATTATACAGAAGGCGCTGTCTGTTTTAACTTGTGCTTAGTACTAAGAATGTCAAAGAATTCTCGTGTGAGCTCATGTTATGCTTCCGCTTTCTTGTTATTTTTATGATAATACGTGTTTAACCAATTGCATTATATGAGAGTGTTTTGCTTCGGAACGTAATTTTGTGCTGTTTAAGCATGGTTGATAGATAAGAAATCAATTGTTACCTATCTTGTATAATCTGTAAAATCACGGTAGGGTTACAGACACCTCTGTGAGTTATGCGTTCATTCAGGTTCGCAGTAATTGATTTTGCGGGTGTCGGTGACAATTATTTATTACTTTTGGAATGCGAGCTTTAATAAAATTAAACGTACTCTTTCCGTGTACAAAGATCAGCAGATAGTTTATCAGACTATAGTACCGTTTATTTCTCTTTCTATCCTGAAGTGTGTATACATGAATATATATATATATATATATATATATATATATATATATATATATATATATAAAGGCAAAAGAACAAGAAATGTAAACATGCAGAGAATTTGAAACAAAGTAATGACCAATCGATTGCGTGCATCGCCTCCAGTTAAAGCTCAATTGGTGAAAATGCATTTTATGTTTGTTTACCAACAGAGCGTTAGATGTGGCCAATACATTTGTTATCGCATTTACTAATTATTTTAAAGGCCCCGCCTGAGAACACGGGAGTGGATAGCAATTATTTATTTAAGTCGCAGGCTGAAAATAAGCAATAATCTCATTCTTTATACCAGTTGCAATAAATAAAAATTACTGTTAGTTAGACGCAGTGCTTTGTTTCACCTTTCTTAATGATCATCATTGAACAGCAAGAAACTGACTAACGGTTATTAAAGCGCATGTATTATATAAGTAGAAGATTTAACAACATTTTTACTCCCCCGGGTAGTCTTAAGTTTATTGTTTGAAAGTGTTCTATTCAAACCCTACATAGCTTCTCTTATTCTGCTGACTTTCTTGGGCATAAGTTCTCCATCTGTTGTTCTTGATATTCATATGGTTATGACCTATGTAGCCTATTCAGTGATGTATAATTTAGCCAAAAATGTGCGCTACGAAATTAAACTAAGTATGTAACGTGTGGTTTGCGTTTAGTTTTTTGACAACAATTTTTTGCTAGGTCTAGCAATGTTTATTTGCGTGCCGGTATTGATAAACATAATTACCTATTCGTTCCATTATTGATAAACATGTTTTTATATGATATACATTTTCGGTTGTGCTAAAACATTACATATATGAGAGGAAGTTTTGTGCTTCGCCTGACTAGCTACGAGTTAATTGAAATAAGACCAGAGGGATAAGCCAAAGCCAACATAAACGAAAGTTTTAACCTCATGTACAAACGCGTTTCGTGCTTACTGACGACGATTTTCTGTACACGCGTGTCTTGTTTTAAGGCAATGACGAATTTGATATGGTATGAGGTTTTATGTCATGGCTGTCTTCTCAAGCATAATTATTTGTCAAACATCAACATTTTTAGCACCTTTTTTATAACAACACGTATACAAGGTTATAAAAGCAATAAAAAGAACATTGGTTGCACTGTCGGTGATAACAATTATTATAATCAAGGTTGCGATCTTGATATAAGTACCTGACCCATTGATTGCTTACATACGTCAGTATAAACTAAGAATTGTATAGTGTAGAAAGTAGACCGATTTCGCCTTTATTGTGAACTCATCACGTACTGTCCATAATTTGCCGCGTACATGGCTCAAACCTGGGCACGTCTGCTTCGGAATCTGGTGCTCTAACCACTGAGCCACCCTGCCGCACACTACACTACAAACAATTTTCAGTTATATATATTAATACATACATAAAATCATACATACACAGAAACGTTTTTAAATCCACACAAAAACCGTTAAATAATTTTTTAATAAACAGCATGCCTGTTTATAGCGCGTTATAATCAGCTTTCTTGCCTAAGCTGATCCACCATCATAGGCTAACGAGTACAAAATGCTAGAAGTGTCCTGTTTTGATGCGCTAGAAAGCGCATGGGTCCCTCTGTTGGTAATAAAATTTTCGCCAAACCGTAGGTGAATTAGGAGTGTCAGAAAGTCACTCTTGGCACCACCGTTCGGCTGTGTATGTTTTTTAAACCCAATTGTAGCCAAGCTCGTGCGTTTTGCATAGAGTTTGCAAGCATCTACGCAGCTGCATATGGTTTCTTACTATGCTTGACGCCTAACATTCACTTCTTAGTGTATACACTTATTTTACATCTTTTCGGTTATTTTGTTATCACAGTAACTCCGTTCTCTGAAATGCAGTTGACCAAGCACTAAGTACCGTTTCAATTCAATAAATACGGCACGAAGCGTGAATGGTGACATTGTGTCTTCTTGATCTCAATTACGAGTTATTAGAAACACTTGTTGAGTTTTGGTGCTCAGTACTGTCTTTTTTATTGTGGATCTGACCGCATTTTGCTTATGCGGGACCATCGATAGCACTCGTAGGTAGGTAAAACCTTGAATCCAGATGCACCGATTATTGTCCTTGATGGATGGGCTCTCACTTGTCCCTATATTTTGAAGTCCTTCATCAGCTGCTTGTCTGAAAATGACGTAACAACATTTTCCACTCTTTTTTGCCTAATATATATATATAAATTGAACATTTTGGATTTATAAAAGATGTGAGAGAAACACACATTGTTGCTTATATGTTTATCTAAATATACTTAAAATATATGTGTATCTATATTTATATACATATTATGCAAAGATATATTTGAATGATTCTAGATATTCACAATATATATGTAGAAGAATATTTAGATTCATATATATGATGTGAGAGGAACTCACATGGTTGCTTATGTAGTTAGAGATATACATTATATATATATATATATATATATATATATTGTATGTAGACGTGTATGTATGGATAATTTTAATTCATATAAAATATATATATAAAGTAAAAATGCTATACACTCAGGGTGTTGTGGGTACCAAACTGGTTGCTTATAGATATATATATATATATATATATATATATATATATATATATATATATATATATATATATATCCATTCCTTTTTAATTTAACACAGTATTCTTATAATTAGGAAAACACAAATAACGAAGTTGATAAAGGCCATTTATTTCGTGAATACTAATCATCTCTTATACAATCATACATATTTATACATTTTGGTTTTTCATTTGATTATGCTAGTGGTAACAAATCTGACTCGTTTTTACTGCTGTTTCTTGTTTTGACTAGTTGGTGAGTGTATATGCGTGTTTGCATGTAAAGGTCATTCTCGCAGTATTGCGAAGTGATGTCTGAGATCTTGTCATTATTGTTTGGATAGCCTGAGAATTAACCATTTGTGCGCATTGTTCACTGTTACATATACAAGTGCTATTTTTCCCAGTGTGGTTGATCGTTTCACCTCGTTGCGCAAAGTTTTCACGTGGTAACAACGCCAGTGTTGATTGCAGTGTTAAACACTCACATTGTTTGAAGAATTCTGTCATCGTATGCGCCTCTGTTATTTCCACTTAAGTTTGTTGCCAATCCGATTGTACGTTTGTTGATTCTAGTTGAGGGCCTGTTTGTTCTTGGCTGGATACTAGTAGGTTGTTGTTGAATTTTGTTATTCTTGGCCAGTCGATAAGAATATCATGTTGAAAAAACCTTTGAATATTAAGGTCAGGTGCTTGTTGTTTTATGTAAAGGGCTTCGTAGATAAATAATAATTTTTCTGATTTTGCTTTATGTAGGATTGTGAAATTGGTCGAATTGACAGGGTGCCCCGTTGCCAATATATGATCGGAAATAGCTGATTTTCCTGACGGTGGCAAGCCTTTTTAATCAATTTCTGTGACAAATGTTGCTGGATTCTGCTTATCAATTGCTTCTTCGTACGTCCGATATATGTGCTACCACACATACATGAGAATTTGTTGACTATGAATGATTTGGAGAGAATTGGCAATTGTTCTTTGGCATCCAACCTCATGATTCTCTGTGTACTAAATGTCATATTAACTTTAACACTGGGAAAGTTGTCCTTAGTTATTCTATTTAGCCGCCGTGCAATTATTGAGGCTGGTACATCGCCTCTAAATGATAAGTTTAGGAAAACCTGCTTGACGGTATCCTCTCTAGTACGAATCTGCCGTGGTCTGATGTTGACATCAATGAAACGCTCTGGGTAGTTGTTCATTAGCAAAATTTTCCTTAGGTAGCCCAGTTCTTCCTTAATCTTGTGTTCAGAGCAGATCTTCCTGATTCTGTTTGCTAGGTTGTTTACTAAGTTTCTTTTGTGGGATTTTGGCACATTACTGTTGTAGTGAATGTATATATATATATATATATATATATACATACCTATATACGTAGAAATCAAAATAGATATTTAAATATTAACAAATGCACTTTGACTGATATAATTTATCCATTGATGAACTCACAATGTCGCTTGCATGATATTCATACTATACATGGTGTATACACGTATATATATTTATGATGGATATATAGATATTTATAGAAGGTGTGGGAAGAGCACATAGCTGCCCATGCTTATCTATATATGCATAAGATATAACGTGTAAGATGTGGGTATATAAAAATATAAATAAGTAAATAAAAAAATAGAAAATTATTGCCAATATATTATATATAATATATCTTTTTAAATATATACATAGATATGTGTATGGTTTAGACACAGAAAATTAAATGGAAAAATAAATTTATACAGCATATGAGTAAAAATTTGAATTCGGTTCAGTGACGATTCATTTGGTCTTGTCAAAACGTTAGAATAATAATATATTCTTTCAACAGTTTTATTAACCTCTCTCTATTGCGCACAGGATGGAATTGGGTAAGCCGAGGAATTTGAGGATTACTGGATGTCAATGCATAGGGTTTGCTTATAATTATTCTATGAATGTCACTTTAGTAGGGTAAACATATTTGTATGTAGGTTGTTGTGTGCGAAGGGGTGACATGGATAATTTTGTGTAAACATTTGATTATAAGAGAATAGACATAAAGACAGACAATAAAAAATACTTTTGTAATTATAATAAATATTAATAGATCAGTCTTGAATGAGGATACCACGTTTGCCAAAAGTTGATTTTCTCCTGTACGTATGGTGTCAACCCTGAAGATGGGACTGGAAATGAAGTCCCGAAAATTCGGAAAAAAGAGTGGAAAATCTTGTTCTAACGTCATTTTCATATAAGAAACTGATAGAGGGCTTCAAAATGATGGGACAAGTGAGAACTCATCAGTTAAGGCCAATAGTCGGTGAATCTAGAAATGAAAAGGATTCAAGATTTTACCTAACTATGAGTGCTATCAATTGTCCCGCACAAGAATAATGCGGTCTTATCCACAATATTAAAACACTTGTTGAGATTTCATTGATGTGCATCGTCATGGCGGAGCGTAAAGCCGCTTACACTGCTTGTCTTCTATACCAGTTATTGGTTTTTGTATAAGCGGGGATTCTGAGGGTTTTATATGTACTCTTTGTTACGATTTATGGAATGAAGTCAGTCAGTATTTAGTGAATGTGTGTCGTTGCATAGTAAAGGTTACACTCTCAGCGAAGAAAACTATCGCGTTATCATGTTCCTTCGTTCTCTGTCTTATGTGAAATAAGTTTTAAATCTTTGAATAGAGATCTCTACAAGTAAGTGGGACTGAACAGCAGAACAAACCAAGGCTTCATACTGGACATCTCGTATATCAGCAAGAACAACTTGAACTGTCCATTATGTGCATGCAGAAAGAACATTTGACCTATTAATAAGGAGAACTCACTGCGAACCCTCTTCTCGTATTTCGTAATAGTGTTCTTCTTTAGGCTTTGAAGCTGTTCGCATATAGTAATGATAAGCAATGACTTGCTTTCGCTTAGAAGGCCCTTTTCTTAATGGCAAACACAGGTAGATTCGTTCATTCGATGGAAGATAACAATGGCTATGATAATTTATTTACTTATGAACCCACTGGAGATGAGCGACCTAATTGCCTTTTGTAGTCCACGTATAATGGAGACAGGTTAGGTGTAGGTCAATCGTCTGTCTTATGCGGGTGCAATATTGTCTATGATGATTATACATTCCTTTAAATTTATGTCTGATATCTATTCCTTATTTCTTTCTGCCTTAAGTTTTTAAAGTTGCTCTTGCATAGTCGGCATATTTATTTTATTTTATTATATTTCTGCTTTTAGATTCTGCTCAACTTCATCGTTTTGATCTGTGTGGCATCAGACAAACTGTGGTCGATCTCGTATTCTGCTGGCTGGGTAAACTTTGTTGCCGCAATTACTGTGACTGGCAGTCTCATTCTCTACATACTTTATCTGTTCGATCTGACCAGTCGGTTATGCCAACCTTGGGCTCTCATAGTAAGTTTATTCTTGTTTTGTGTATAGACGTGCATGTATTTTATGATATGAACTTTCATTTTATCTCAATAACGTTGTCCTACTTGGTTATTTAATATGTCACATTTCTATTACTCATTATATACTCTTATATGTATTCGCCATTTACCTGTGTTATTTTAGATTAAACAGCTATTCGAAAATTGTATTTTTGTCTCTGCGCGTCTTCTCCAACTCGCTATTAAGATAGGCTGTTGCCCACACCATGAGGTTCCAGCAGAACCTATGCTGATAATAAAGAAATACCCAAGCTTATTCACTAAACACAGTTTCCTACTGGATTCTTGAGGATTTTTGCTGATTTGTCTCTTGCGAAATAAGAGGAAGTCGGAGTGTGATCAAATAACATATCTCGCAAATAAATATTCGTTAACGAGTTTGCCAGTATAACTCTTGTCCGATTCCAGCCGTCCATCAGAGTCGCCTTGGCAACGTGTCAAACATTGTTTTTCGGAATCCTTTCGAGATTACCCTAGTCCACTCATCTACAGTCCTCAATTATATGCGATTTTCGGATAGAAATGATCCGCTGGATTATTGTTCTGCTGATTAAGGCCACCCAACGCTCTGCTATTAATGACCTAAATCAAACATAGTAAATGTATATGTTAAAAATGCTTACCAGTGTCAGCTGCAGCGAATCATCTACAATGTCTTAGCGGTTTTTTTAAAAAAAACGGTCCCCTATATTAAAACAGTGTGCTTGACATGATTCCTAAAGTAAAAGTAAAGTACATGATTCCTAGCTAAATGGACGGGTGATTGCAGAATGGGTTGCATATCTTGCCAATAGCAGCTGCAGCGAGGTTTATACGTTTGAAGTCGATCCATCCAATTTCTCTCGATAAATTTATTGACAACCGGCAACAATGCGTTAGTCATCAAAACCTTCAGTTTTGATGAAAAATGGCCATAATGACCATTCCGAGGCATTTAGTTTTATCATGTACCGGATGTGCACTAAATTGACGAGTATATACATATTGCTTGAATTGGCTATATCTGCTAAAATCTTTGACTAAGCAAATCGAAAACTGTTGCATGAATAAGCGCGGTTCATCACAAAATTATTTATATTAAACTTTCACGATTAAAATATAGACATCAATCTCATAATTTTATCATTCGAACGGCGTAATATACCTACCATCGTTTACATACTACAGATTGGACCTTGGCATTGTGATGCTTTGTGTGTCCTAATCGATTATGTGGCTACCCTTGTGACGTGTCAACGCTGTTAGTCTGTCTTATTCCAAGTAGGTCAATAGGGAGAGATCAGACCAACGTAGTTTGGACTCTTAATTAAAAATTAGGCGGTCTAATGGTCATTTACAGCCTGGACATAATTTAAAATGGCATGAATATACGACAGTATATCATAATTTTGTAATATTGTTTAGTAATGGTACTAGTATATACAAATCGAATGCGTGTACGTGTTTGATAAAGTTCGATTCGACATGCCAATACGCATTGAAATATCCATCTAGTCCTGTTTAAACTCATTTTTTACTATGAGCGCAATACCTAATGTAGAGTTGTACATATGTATTATTTCTCCATGACACAATATATAACTATTCTATTTTTAATTGAATGATGTCATATGACCACGTAAAATGGAAGCCGGAGTATAAGGTTTTGCTGAAGTAGCAGGCGTTCAGAGTTTTTTGCTCTTCTCAATTTTGATGAAATTTAGCCGATCTCCAAAGTCGTAGTGTTGGTACCCTCTACAGATATGGTATATTATATAGTGAGTTGGCTTTGCAGTCGCATTACCGAAGACTACAAGGTGGACACTATTACTCTTGAATACACGTATGTAAAAAGGATTGCACTGTTCAACTGTTCCTCATTTACTGACTATTTCTTGTGCAGAATTTAGACATCTTAGTGACTTCCGGTGATTACAGCACGAAATTAGGTTAAGACTGAACATGGAATGGGGCTGTAGGACGATTGAGCCTTGCTGCAAATTTTTGTAATAAAGATATGAGACTTCATTTTTTTCATTAACTTTGACCTGTTTATGGTGAGCTCAGTTTCCTAATGCAATGGACGGTAGAATGTCTTATTCTAGTAAGCATACTTTGGTTTCCTTTGCAGGTTACGAGAGCGCATCACGGATTTTGTACCAGTTAAATTAACGGATGTGACCACAGTCTTCTGACCGCCAAAGTCAGGGTGAAATGCCGTTCCATTTAGCAGCTCATATTGCGTCCGAATATCTGTGCATTCAAAACGGATACAGTTGGGCTAAATGCAGTCAGGAACGACTAAGCTTCTTCTAGGTCACCTGTAGCTATAGTGGATAACGTACCAAATGGAATCGGAAGCATTATATAACCTGCGAACTCACTTGCTATCTCTGTTAACAGAAACTCTTCAAAAAGTGCATCTATTGCAAAACTAAGAGGAAATCGCGCCATATTTCTTAATTTTCACAATGCGTTTCCTATCAGTCACGCGGCGCATGAAGAAGAGCTTTGTCTTAATGTTGCTAGTGAGTTAGAAATGTGGTCGGATCGTAACGACCTATTTGAATTGTAATCTCAAATCCGACGCATTAGTTATGGTCATTCTTCTGGGGGAATACGGGTGCCATAAGTTTCTGAAGCGAAACGGGTATGCAAGCTTAAAAAACGTCACATATTTCATACGGCATGGCTAGCGATGAAATAGTCTTTCAAAATTTTTACGAATTGGACATCGAAACCTGCATGTTATGACGTAACAAACAAAGCCGCCGAAATCGATACCCTACGAAATTTTTAAAGTTGGTTTAAATAGATATTCGAATGAATTTGCACATTCTAATTACTGCAATTTGAAAAGAATGTAAAAGTGACGTGTTGTTTATCACCAGAAAGGTGATACTGGCTCTCTTGCCAACTACCGTGTTGTTAGTTTCCTTTGTCGTAACAAAAGTGGTCACTGCCTCTGTCCGACTTAGAAAAATACAGGAATGGTTTCATTCCGAAATGTGATGCGTACACCAAATTCATACCCTCTATCGCACTTTTGGGTTTTACCACTGGTGCTTCAGCGTTCACATTCATTGTTTACCTAGACCACTCATCCACATTCGGTTTTGTCTCTCGTGTTAATTTATGGCGAGATACAATGAATCATTGCGTTCTGGATAAACTTTTTCAATCACTTAAAACCTTTTAAAATGACCCTTCGGCATGTAAAAGCCTCTAGCATCTTTTACAATTAGCTCTTACATCAAAAAGGCTTTGCCACTACCCCCACTTTTTAAAGTATATTGCCAATGCAGAATTTTTTGAGGTGGTTGTCTCCGGCTTGTTGGCCTCTAATTCGCTAACGATTCTGTTCTGATGGCAGAAGCGGAGAATGCGTTTCAGAGAGCTACTATTTGTTATCAAGAAGTGCCTTTCCGGGACTTAAAATTGTGCTTAATGGCGCCCTACTACCAGTCGTCAAGAATTTAGTTTACCTGGGATTTCTGGTGACTCAAGGCAAATTGGCTTCTGTCTAGATGTCTAAACATGTTGTATTTGCAGCTGCTGCTTTTGAAAAATTGCGCGAAGAGTATAGCGGCGTGCAGGATTTAGTGTATGGGTCCGGTTAATTAATTATTCAGAATCCGACCGTGAGGGAGATCTAAGTATCCGTTTATTGCTTTGTTTTGTATTTGCAAGTATGTATTAGGTGTTGCGAACATAGTAACAAATTTGTTCAGTTATGACCAGAATGATAAACCAAAGACAGAATAAACGGAAAGTATAATCTCATGCACATTCGTTTCGTGCTTACTGGCGACTCATCAGTAGGAGCCGGTATTACGCCCTTTAACCACTATATATTTGAGTGAGGAATGTGGGATAATAGGACGATACAATCTCCTAGACGAATATGTAAACCTGCAGTAGAGTAGCTAACATCGTACAGACTCGACAATGCGACTTCAAAGATAACTCACTCTATATAATATATATACCGAGTCTGTAAAGGATACTAACACTATGACTATTGTGTTAGTAATCGATACCAACATTATAGTACCGAAAATTGGATATCAATTTATGCTATAGTTCACCGAAATTGAGAATTACAACAATTTCTGAACACCTGTTAGTCCAGTAAATCCATACACTCTGGCCTTGGTATATAGTGATTAAAGAGCGTAATATCGGCTCCTACTGATGAGTCGCCAGTAAGCACGAAACGAATGTGCATGGGATTATACTTTCCGTTCATGCTGCCTTCGGTTTATCCTTCTGGTTACAACTGAACTAATTTGTTACTAGGTTTGCAACACCTAATACATACTTGCATATATATTAGATCTCCGCAACAAACAGTGTTTAACTGTAATATATTGAATTGAATGATGTCATGCTTACCGCGAAATGTGATAACTGATATCGATCAGGGCCAGAGTGTATGGATTTACTGGAGTAACAGGTGTTCAGAAATTGTTGTAATTCTCAATATCGGTGAACTATAGCATAAATTGCTATCCATCATGTTGGTACCATGTATCGTCTCGGAAACCACTGTGTTAGTACCATGTACCTTTTCGGTACAATAATGTTGGAATCGAAGACTTTATATGATTTTAGCTTCACTATTGCAGGTTTACACATTCGTCTAAGAGATTTTACCGTCCTATTATCCCACATTCTTCACCTAAATATATAGTGATTAAAGGGTGTAATACGGCTCCTACTGATGAGTCGCCATAAGTACGAAACGAATGTGTATGAGATTATACTTTACGAACATGCTGCCTTTGGTTTATCCTTCTGGTCACAACTGAAGTAATTTGTTACTAGGTTCGCAGCACCTAATACATACTTGAATATGATTGATCAACACTGAAATCTACGCACCCTGTGCTGTTACCAGGGGCAAAATGATGAACAACGCGATGTGCAAGACTACATACATGGAAAAACATCTTGCACACAGACAAACAAATCGAACACCTGACTAAAATTCAACCTATCGTTACAAGAATAAGAAGAACTCAAATGTCATTTTGTAATACAATGAGAATGAACCTTATACGCATATATACCAATTTTTTATAATGATTGTATGTATGTGGATCGTTGAATGTGTTTTTTTTATGTTTGCCATTATGTATGAATGCTTTTAAGTATGTACGTATGTATGAATTTATGTCAGTAGGTATGTATGCGTGTATTCATTTATGCATTTATATATGTATATGTATGTGTACGTTTATTCGAAAGCACATATTTGTATATATGCATATATGTTTGTATATTTTTATGTATGTTTGTGTTTTGTATATATATATATATATATATATACAAAACCTGAAGCTGCTATAAAAATATACAATATATATATATATATATATATATATATATATATATATAGTTGTCTGTATATATTTATGCATCTTTTATTGCATATATATTATTGTGTCTATATATGCATGTGTGGTGGTAGGCATTTATGTGTGAATATATTGATTTATTTATGCACGTATATATGCATTAATGTATGTGTATGTATGTAGGTATGTTTTTATGCATCTTTTTATTTATGAGTGTTACATGTGAATCTTTTAATGTGTGTTTGGTTGTGTATATATGTTGGTTTGTATGTATGCTTTTATTTTAATTTTGCTGTGAAGTTTTAATTATTGCTATTTTTAATTTATTTTGTTTTTTGTTGCATTCATAAATTATGACAAATATCCAATTTTCTTACTGAACGCTTTTTTTTGTAAAATTACTGAGCGAATTAGTCTTTGATTTCAAAAAAACGAGGCAGGGTAAAATTACTGGTGTTCTGTTTATTGGGATTACTTTTATATAGCTTTAATTTTAATTTTTTCTACAGGAGTTTCTTTCATTGACAATATCAGCTTTTCTACAGTGCATTGCGATGATTGTCAGTGCAGCTAACAGTATTCATGGAAATTCTCCTATTTCTGCGGCCGTAAGTTGATTCTCACGTTTATTATCAATTCCTGCGTTTATATATATATATATATATATATATATATATATATATATATATATATATATATATATATATGTATATACGTTGATAGAATTGATTCACTGGTGTCAAATCGCATTAGTTAGACTGTTTCAAAGTACGAACATTCTAATTTCATATAAATTTTACTACGGCTAGGATGTAGATCGTATTAGTTCTTTTCAATCGCGATTGCAATTTTGGCAGATTCTGCCGCAATTTCGGAATTTCTTTAATTAAAATGCCTTCGACTGCGTAAGTGGTATTTAAACCAATGTCTTACAGTTGTAGTAGGCATAAATCTCATTTTGCAACCGGTTGCATCTATAATTCATGTTGCATTGTATGTTCATTGTATGTAATCCCTGGACATCAGTTTGCCATCATGCTTTGAATGCGAAAAAAGGGTATCGAATCAGTTGTATAGCTGCAACTGACGGTACTTTTTCTATTCTTTTTGACTGGCTGAATGATGGAATTCTTGTTTATTTCAATTCCTCAAACGTCAATTGTTAATTAAATCAGTCCGTGATTACGTGAAATATGCAAAAAAATGCTAAGCTTAGTAGTTTCTACAAAGCAAAAAATCGCTAAATTGCATGGAATGCCGGATGCAATTAGTTATCAGTTGAACTGGCTAGAATTGATCTATTGATTGAAATTTTTACGCTCTATGCTGCTAATATGGTAGAGCTGAGTATTTTATATACCCGATAATTAGCTAATCACGCCGTAGTTCCCTAGAGTTAGACTTCAAAATATTTTGGTTTTTACTACAATCCTTCTATTCGAACGTGGCACCGTTGTTGTTGGTGCAATCAGGCAACAAAGGTATTTCATCCAGTAGACCGCACTCGTTTTTGTTCGGAACTCAGCATGCCATAAAACTTAAGCTGGTGTATGACTTAAAATTGCTTGGCGCACTTCTCCAAATGACAAATGTCTGTTCAATAACGAACGATAGGGAGTGATCAGTCGGAACTTTAGGACGAAAACGGTGCCAAATAGGTTCAGTCTGAAAAAAATGACTGGCCAGTCAATTTAGTGTTGAAAAAGAAGCTGCAAAGTTGAAGAAAATGTTGCTCGATGGAAGCTCTGAGCGCAGCAATTCTGGCAAGTACTTTTTGAATGCCCAATAAGGATGAACCCGGTCTACTGGATGAATTGCCTTTTCTACACTATAAAATTATTAGTCTGTACTGACATATGTAAGTAATTAATGGGTCAGGTGCTTATATCAAGATCGCAACCTTGATTATAATAACTGTTATCACCGCCCGCGCAACCAATGTTCGTTTAATTTTATAAATGTTCATTTCAATACCACTTCCACATGTAGTGTGGTGTTTTTGTTCAGTAATGACAGATTTGGGATGATTAGTTGGAACTTTGGGTCTAAATGGATGCAATATGAGCTCTACCTAAAAGAAAAGTAGACTAACCAAGTTACATTAGTTATTGTATAACTGAACATAGTGTATAGTGTAGTGTGCGACAGAGTGGCTCAGTGGTTAGAGCACCGGATTCCGAAGCAGACGTGCCCAGGTTCGAGACCTGTCCGCGGCAAATTCTGGCCAGTTCATGATGAGTTCCCAATAAGAACAAAACCGGTCTACTGGATGAATTGCCTTTTCAACACTTTAAAATTCTTAGTTTATACTGACATATGTAAGTAATTAATGAGTCAGGTTCTTATATCAAGATCGCAACCTTGATTACAATAAAAGACGATACTGGTTTTTTTTCTAATTTGCACTTGTTATACCTTGCAATATTTTGCTTATACCGATAACATAGTTTGAACTTAATATTGATTCCTTAGGTAGCCTGCTGTCTGTCTTAAAATGATAGAACGTAGAATTTTTTGTCGAAAGTGATATCCAAATGGATCCAGTTTAAGGAAAGACTGACCGTAAATCTTATTATTATATAATTACTAATTGTATGCTATTCGCGTCTTAACTTATATAAGATGACTTACATTCCAAACCTTATTATATTCCAAATAAGCATGGTTTTTAAAGTTATAGTCCTAATTTCAGTTAAAACCGTATTTTTTCATGAAAATTTAATTTATGTGATTTCTTAATATTACATTATAAAATAACTGGTGTTTATAAAAGAACAATAATGAAATCTCAGTTTTTATTATTAAAATATGCATCTTGCGGTCTATTTAAATTTTATTTAGTGTATAAACTTAAAAACAGAATTGTCTTAATATCAGATATAAATTACTGTAGTTCTTCAGAGATCCTGTTTGAGATTATAGCGTCTTTTTATTAAACAATGAAAGATTTATTTGTCAGCGAATTAGTCATGCATTTTGTGTACGTTGAATTTTTGGAGATTTTTTCGTCAGCTCTTAAATGCTAAAATGTTAGGTTTACCAGCCATTTAATTAGATAGTTGCGAGGCACTAGATGTGGCAGTTGATAGTTTACATCTGTATTAGATTTTTCTGTAAGTAATAATTACACACTTTCGGCAGAGTTTAAGATATTTCAGAGTCAAGTGACGAGTATATTGTGCCACCCTAGAGAAATAATTCAGAACAGTAGCATGAAGGGCTTCGGCCAGCCATCGCTTCGTCAACCATCACAACGACCGTACGGTCCCTCAGCGTCCCGTTCCCACGTCATGTACGTAGAGTACATGAAATCGTCGTTAGTTCTTCACCGATTACGAACACTAAAATATTAGATTACATCCATGCAACTAGATTGACTACGCGGCACCATATAGCAACTAAAGGCTCGCCAGTCTTCGCCAGAGCTCGACTCTTACACCATAAAATATTTTAGACTGCCAAGACCATTTTTGATTAGATGCTGAAGGATGGTATTAGTTATCCTAGTTCTAGTCGATGAGCATCACAGGTACACATGCAAGCCAAGCATCACGTCGGTGATTGAAGATTATCTGGTGACGTTTTCTGATCGATATCCGTTGTATAAGGCGAATGCTATCATTGATGAATCAGCTTATCACGAAATACGCTAGATGAGAGCTTCGCGAAGACAGCTGTCATTACCCCTTTTAGGTTATTTGAATATCTTCGAATACCATTTAGTCTGTGCATTGCCTTACTGAAATTTCAGATATTTATGAATGAGGTATTAAAGAAACTTCCACGCACCCTTTTATATGTTGATGGTATAATCATTTCCGATGATTTAGAGCAGCATTTAACTGACATCAAAGAGATTCACTTTTATTCATCAGTTTGGTCTCGTGTTAAATGTGAAAAAGTACGTAATGACACAGAAACAAGTGAAATTTATAGAGTACTCGATCAGGTATGGCGTTATAAATATCCTAGTAGTTATGGTCGCAGGCTGTGAAGCCAACGTACCCCGTTTCGAGTTCAGTTCGCAGAAAATTTCTGACACTACTTGAAGAGTTCCGAATAAATACGAAACCGGTTTTGAGATTATGCTGACAACAAATACATAATCAAAATCCTACCTCCACTTCGATATATATATATATATATATATATATATATATATATATATATATATATATATATATATATATGTACACCAATGAGTTAAACGTCACGTGTGCTTATTAATAAAACAAAATTCAACTGGCGCGTGTGATACTCTGTGGCATCCTGCCTACATGTGACTTAGAAATAAGAGGTTGACCTATTTAGGCCAATATTGCCTGCATTCTTAATCGATTATTAAATTATGGAATCAATGGTTAATACGATTATAATTATGTAACGTTGATTTTATATGTACAATTTATATGGAAGCAATATAGGGGATTTAATCAAAAAGAGTCCATAGAAATGAAGGATTAAGTAAAAACATTTGGAAAATTAGGCGACTAAATTAAAAGGAATGAGTTCAAATTAGTAAGCGTGATTACGATAACATTTCTAAAGTATTAAAGGCATACACACAAATCACAATATATCAAGTTATTATCTGGAGCAGGTTAATAAAGCAAAGTTTCCATATCTCGTCTTAATTGAAATTTGTCGTTCGCTTGTTTGATGTGTTAATTAACATTTACAATGGCTAAATGAACGAAAGTATCTTAAACAATAAGCACCACTAAAGAAGTGTTATTGCCCCGGCTATACTTCACTTCGAAGCACATCATCGGTTAGTGGGTCGTATTTACATGTATAACAAAAATCTGATTTTCCGATAAGAGAATTGAAGAAGTTCCTAACCCAATATGAACGAAAAGGTCAGACATCCAAGGCATACAATTTGACTGAGAGTTCGGTGTGTTTATGAGGATGAGAATTCTGCTTCAATACTCCCGTGATGGCGTTAATGAACTTGATGAAATGATCACAACCTAACGAATTAAGTCATTTGATGCAAACTTTTCAATACGCATGAGAATATTGGTTTGCATACAGCACACCGGGGTACAAATTTATGCCAGAATAGATGGAACCGATCGTATTGATTTGGGGACATTTTCCAGTCAGAAAAGAAGTATACAGTTAAATTTGCACAGAATCATCACTTCACGCACGTAATGACTGTTAACATCAACAAGAAAACCGATAACAGAAACAACAAATTGGCTAGTTTACCTGATTTTCGGATTGCGTACCGAAATATTTGAATCCACTGTCATCATGATTTTTGCAAATATTTCGGTACGCAATCCGAAAATCAGGTAAATTGTTTATTTCCTGTCGCGCAACATGTTTCTTTTAAATTGGCTAGTTCTATGAACGATGGCCAATTAAATTTATTACTATCGGCAATGCCATCACGCGGCAATGAGTCTTATTATCGAAGCAAACTAATAATGTGTAAGACAGGCCGTAAAATCCAATGTCTGGCTATAGGTTTGTTATTTTGTGCAAACTTGTACACAAAATGTGATTTGCGCTTATCTAAACTACATATACTTGACTTAAATAACCTATTTCACCACTTGCGCAATCAATACTTACGTGAATAACACCTTCGGCTCTTGCACCTACTAAACGATTTACAGTCCAGATCATTAAGCAAACAAACTTGCAGTATATCAATTTGACCTACTAGATGTGCATTGACCTACTGCAATAAAATCAGGTATTGGAAAATTGACAACAGATCCTATGGGTAATTATTGGACATAAGGAATACATATATTTAAATCATCTTTGGTTGCGCGGGCGGTTATAAATTATCTAAACTGCTGCTCGTACATTGATATTAATACGTATCCTATTATATATATATATATATATATATATATATATATATATATATACCAGTATAAATTAAGCATTGTATAATGTCGGAAAGACAGTTCGTCCAGTTCACCGGTTTTGTCCTTATTGAAAATTCTTGAGTTATTGTCCAGAATTTGTCGCGAACGGGGCTCAGACCTGGTGACGTCTGCTGCAGAGTTTTGAACTGAGCCTTCCTGCTGAATGCAACAAACAATTTTCGACTATAGACTAAATAATGTATCATGGTTGGTCTTCGCTTCAAGTGTAGCCTATATGGCATCTTTAGGCCGTCCGCTCAACCAGTGATCATTTAACCATATAAACGTTCATATAAATAAACGACCATTGGTTGCGCATGCGGCGATAACAATTATTATACTCAAGGTTGCGCTCTTGATATAAGCACATAATCCATTTATTACTTTCATATGTCAGTATAAACGAGGAATTGTATAGTGTAGAAAAGGCAATTCATCCAGTATACCTTTTTCGTCCTTTTTGGGAACTCGTCATGTACTGGCCAGAATTTGCAGCGGACAGGGCTCGAACTTGGAAAGTCTGCTTCGGAATCTGATGCTGTAACCACTGAGCCATTCTGACGCACTTTTGGTTTAAATAGATGCCATATGAGCTCCACCTAAAAAGAGGAATAACTAACCGAGTTACATTAGTTAGTATATGACTGAAAATTATGTGTAGTGTGCGGCAGGATGGCTCAGTGGTTAGAGCACCAGGTTCCGAAGCAGACGTGCCCAGGTTCGAGTCCTGTACGCGGCAAATTCTGGCCAGTACATGATGAGTTCTCAATAAGGACGAGACCGGTCTACTAGATGAACTGCCTTTTCTACACTATAAAATTCTTAGGTTATACTGACATATGCAAGTAATTAATGGGTCATGTGCTTATATCAAGCCTGCAACCTTGATTATAATAATATGAACGTTCAATTCAACTTCCCTCATTGGCGTTGTGCCTGTTTTGTAATGACAGATTTTGGTTGGCTAGTGAGAAATGTGGGTCTACATGGATGCCGTATAGTCTCAATCTGAAGGAAAGGCTAGCCAAATACTTTAGTATATAACTAAAAATTGTGTGTAACGTGCGACGGCGTATCTCAGTGGTTAAAGCCACAAACCCCAAAGCAGACCGTGCCCAAATTTTACCATGTTCGCTGCAAATTCTGGATAGTTCTTGAAGAGTTCCCAATCAGGAAAAAATCGGTCTATCGGATGAATTACCTTGTCTACATTGTATAATGCTTAGTTTAGACTGACAATTGTATGTAAATATTGGGACTGGTGTTTCATTGATTAGATTTCAAACTAATTTATATATATATATATATATATATATATATATATATTTCAAGAATATGTGTCAGACATTTGGTTTGTTCTGTGGTGCAAAATAGATCATTCATTTTATCATTTTAATGCTGTAGACCCAAAAGACTACAAAAAAATTGTTTTCGTTGTTCTTTATGTCTATTTTATGTTCTTTTAGGTGTTTACTGCACTTGCCTGCATTGCCTATATAACCGAGACGGCTCTGCGCTTTCGTATTCGTAAGGATGGCAATCATCTGGACATTAGCATGACAGGAGTTCAAACTACCACATTATCGACGCGTCCCGCCACGGGACCGAGTGCAACTCAGCCTATGACTGGTGTTGACGGTATGCCTATGCCGGCTCAACAGCCCTACTACCCAAATGCAGCTCCCCACGGTGTCATGGCATAGACGGCTTAACATGCTAGTCTACCTTTTCAACGTCTCTCTTTATTCATAGTTTGATCATGTGCACGATAGATATCTATATTAGAGCTGGTCGCATGATATTAGTACGGTTTCCTGATGAATAACTGTTGACGGGTTTGGATAGTTTCAGTTTACTCCTATCGTCACTCCTGTTTTTCCACCCTCATTGTTGCTTTTTTCACACAATAAATCGAGTTCATATATTTTATTCTGCTACTGCTAAAATTGGCAATTTCATAAACATTTTGTTGATTGTTTTTCCTCAATTAGCATTGATCTACAATCTATGCTTTTTTACTATTTTGATTGTACTAAATTCTGTAACGCAATACGGACTTGGACGTTGTTTACACGGTTTGCGAGCTTGTAAAACTTATTTCCTGACGTTACTGTTAAAACTTGTTAATTACGCACATTCAACTGTAAAGCGTGTATGTTTGTATGTTCTTGTGTTTTTACACGCTTCTGTAATATATCGAATGGTTAATTATTTTTATTACTGTTTATGAAAAAAATTGCACACTTTATAGGCTATGGAAATGGCTAGATTGGTTGTTCGGTTTCATTTCTGCTCATTTTCATTTACATTTCATTTGATCATGTTGAAAACGTGGCTACGTGTATCGTTCTTGGTGATTGAATTGCTGTAAAATGTAATACCTACTTTGTAAACAAACCGTCTTTGCAGCAATTAGGACTGCAATCTAGTAAGGTCAAGATCAACGTTTTGGTTAGCTCATAGACAATGACCAAGATGCTGTTGCTTGAGGTGTGATGTATTTTACTCGTAAATCCTCGTCTTTTGTTTTATCTTTCATAACAATACAAATAATAAAGTGGATTTGTTAAAGTTAACATATACACGGATCTGGCGGTTTGCTACGTTCTAAGACTGATCTTTAAAGTGTAGCATATATCGATATCCGATTGCTTGACGATGACTCGACACTGTTGTAAACTTCTAAAATGCCAAAATTTATGTACATTTTATAATGGTTTCCACTATGTGAGACAAAACAACTTTTGTGCGCTTGACCATTGGTTATTACCTGCTTGTGTAGCCTCATTAAGTTAAGAGTCAATGTAACCTGCAGTGTGTTTCGTGCCTTCTTTATTTTTGTCGCTTACATAATTTTGTGTGGAGGAGGAGGCTGAAATTTGATGAAAGTTTGCCGTACATTTCTGAAACCGCTTGATTTATTACTGTTTAATCACATGCAGTTGCGTTCGAAGGCGTTCACGTGATGGTAATCTCTAAATGAACTTCGGCATATATCGTCAGTGCTTATTGTAGTGTGATTCGCACCGCTATGGACGGACGACCTGCTGGGATTTTCATGTTCCTCCGTTACCACGATTTCTTGGGCACGCAATATTGAAGCATACTAATATAACACTGCTTTTGCACGCTTGCTCCGACATAATTTGCTTCATATGTTCATGCTTTAATCGGTTGTAGCTGCATGCTTACCATATTATTGCTAAAAGATAAGCCTGAAATTTACCTTATCTTTATTTTAACTAAGACATGCTGAATTACAGTTGTTTGTTTCTACCCTGAAATTTATTGGTGTAGTCGACATTGCACGCTTTACACATATACCAGCCTTGTTACATAACAATGAGCAAGCACTAGTTTGCTTTATCGCTTTCAAGATGATTTGATTTTGTTCGCATAACGACTGTTTTCTTGTAAATAAATTGGGGTAGGGCGTGAAGGCTAGTCTCATATTTAGATCGTGTTTTGAATGACTTGCATGTGTGGTTTAAGTATTTTTTAATATATGTACACATGGATCGTGAAAAGATCTAAAATACAAATGCTATGAGTATACATGAGCTAAAGCGTAATTGTGATTTGAATGCGCAAATAAAATAAGCTGACTATCATTTATTAAATTAATTTAGTTTCTTCTGACTAAAGGACTGATTATATATAATATATATTTGAGTATGCTTGATAAATGCAAGTAATGATTTCAAGTAAATTAAATAAAAAATCTTGTGATAAAATTTTCATAAAATAAATGTTTTAAATGCACCATTTGATGGAGGAATCGATCCTACATTTTATTAAGTTATACTCTTACACTACAGACAATTTGCTTGATATATAATATATATATATATATATATATATATAATTTATTTGAACTCATTACTTACATTTATCAAGTATATCTCAAGTATATATTAAATCAGAAAAACTAACTTAATTTAATAAATGAAAGTCAGCTTATTTATTTTCATTTATATATATATATATATATATATATATATATAAATGCATATATATAGGTGTTTAATTTTTATTTCAGATTGAAACTTGTCTATCCAAATCAATGTGGGTAAACTAATTGCGAATTGATTTATGGTAGCAGAAAAAGAATGTGGAAGTATTGAGCGCGAATCTGCGGTGATACACGAATATAATATATATATATATATATATATATATATATATCTACTGTGATATCTAATGTTCGAGCCTCCATTAGTCAGTTTAGCGCCATGCTCTGATGATTGTGCTACATTTTGATTTGTGTTGTTTTAAAACTTTTGATCGTTTTACGATAGAATATGAGAAGTTTGATTAGTAATTCAATTTTTTTGTTGATATTGCGAATCTGATTTTCAAAAATAACATCCCCATTTTTATTTAATACAGGATAGACTGCGCAATTTTTAATAAAATTTCTTCAGGCGTGACGTATGCGGGGTAACTAGGGCTGTTAATCGCAACTGAGTTTTTAAGAATCGATATATATATATATTGCAGATTGATTATACCTTCGTCATTTTGATGATGTGCTTTTATAATTCGCATTGAAGATCTGTATTCACCAGTACGTTTATCTGAGGGTGGTTTTGGTATTTTGTACGGCTGGCTATTATTAATAACTTATTTGTGCTTATTTCAATCCAATAGTTTGTTTCATATACTTAAAGCTGTTCGTTCCCAGTAATTAGACTAAACAATGGTAGTGGGCTGTATTTAATGGCTTACGATAGAATATTTTTTATTATTTAAAAGAATATTGTCTGTTTCTTTCATTCATAAACTCTTAAATAGAGAAACTATTTGAATTTTGGACTTTGTTTATCATTAACATAACTTTTCGACTGGTATTTCAAAATCATTTTCAGATACTAATTTAAAGTCACCTGATTTCAAAAGGTCATTAGCTTATCTATCCTGTGGTTCCAGCCATCTACCAGATATTATGGTTTGCGACATTGCTCAATTGGCCACGTCGCATCATATCCTCAAATTAAAACACTCTTGAATGGGCTAAAATCTGTGTGAGTTTATTGGAAACCATGGTACCGTGGATAGGTCTGATTATTTCTGTTACTTCTGGAACCAACTGTATAGAAGCTGTAGATCTCCATGTGTGTGTATGTATTCATCATTGGTAGCCTTGCAAAAACGTTTAATAACTGATGTTTCATTGCTATTTTATTCATTATAATATTTTGTATGACTGGAGAAGATAGGCTTCCCTGTACTGAATTCGTGATATGTTACGGCAAAAATGGTTATTCTTGTCACTCTGGGTTACTTGATGTTCTCGCCATTAATGTGTTTACCAATATTATATTCTTGCGGGTTTCCGCTTGCTTCGTTGTGTTATTTCAGGAAACTAGAGTAAAACATCAATATCATTAGAAATCAGAACAAAAGACTTGTAACATTTTCGGTCTGAAATTGCGCAGCGGAGTTCAATTTGTAAAGTCGAATGACTTACGCACAGAACCCGAGGCTGCGTTTTACAACGAATTCGGAAAACCGTGATGACGCTAAGCAAGCAACCATAGTAACCCAGGCGTTGCTTTCAAAAGATATTATAAATGGAAGAAAAATGTAAAGAAGACACTCTATACGATTGAATGTTAATCGAAATCAGTGCCTTTTGGCACTTTCATTAGCTCTGTGTGCGTCTATCTATGTAATTTCGATTAGTGGAAAACGGGATGTTCATTTACGGTCAGACAATTCTCTGTAACTTTGACGAATTTCACCAGCACAGATTATAGCATTCCAGATGATGAAGGATGATTTTAACCCCTATAACCTGAAATGTTCTTTTCCCTAATCACATTTAGCATTGAATTTTGTCTAATAAGAAAAAATGAGTTTGGAATATGGCTGTTTAAGTTTTCCTGGTTTTCTCTTTTCTTAAAACTAGACTTAAGTGTGGTGCATGTTTATCTTAGAACAGAATATAGCTCGCTTTTTACGTCCAAGTTTCACTTAATATATCCAATGAGCCCATTCTAACAGTCTTATGACTGTTTGGATTTTATCTTCGTCGTAAAATTCTATATTACCTATTTTTTGTTTACGAACTACTATGCTTTTGTACCAGCTTGCCACTGTTGTATTTGAAATATAATTGACATTTACTGTGTCAAATTTTAATTTTCTTGTATCAAGATACAATGACAATGTCTTATTTCATCACTGAGGTCTAAAAAATCGCACAATGCGTTTAATTCAACAGTTTCAGTCGTTCGTGAACACGGATTATTAAGTAATTCATTTTCCAAACCAAACAGCAAGTTTTTGTTGCTGATATGACTTTTCTTTTCAATTATCATGTTCATGTTCTATTCATAGACCAAACACATCACTATACAAAGGCATTCTCAAGTGGCGTAATGAGGCCATTTCTGCTTTGGCCTGGCGTATAAAAAAGTTCAGTTTTGATGTCTGAACTATTGTGTAGAAGCTCCTTCTCAGGAAGCAGGTTCTGGTAAATTTTTGCCACATGTTTCCAATTACCTAATGCTAGTATTTTTTCTTTCTTGTTTATATTCGAGTTAGCGCTTTTTGTATATCTCATTTGTGTTACTGTTGTTTTTGTTGTTGTTGTCAAGGTGTTCTGTCCTGAAGCTGTCAGTGTTGCACTGCATTAAACTAAGTTTCACGTAATTTCAATCATTATATTTTATATTTCCTCGATATGCGGAAACAAATACTAGAACGAGATTTATCTTTTGGTATTGCTAGTATGTTCAGCTTAAATTGTGCTTTTGTATTTATTATTTTAGCGTTAACTTTTTTACAACGAAGTATTTATCCCAGTTGTTTTACTTTTTGTCTAAGCAACTTTTGCATAACTTAACCAGAACGTAATTTGGAAACTATTTGACAAGGTTAAATTGGCATTTTTTAAATTTAAACCAAAGCACTGTTGTTGTTATTAAATGTTGAAACATGACTTCAACTAATGACGGTTTTGGTACATGTTCAATTTCTTTATTACTTTGATCAAACTTCGAGCTTGCTTACCGGTTGCATATAGGTACAGCTTTTATGTACAATTACAGAATGGTATTTCAAATACTCATCAAATCGTTTCTTCATTTTTATGCACTTGAAACATTTCTCCAATGTGAACTTTCTTATATTTATAAATTGTTTAATAGCGCTTTTGCTTAAACCGTTTAACTGATTTGAAGACAATGTCAATGATCTCTCTTGATACAGCCCAAAAATGAAATCTGCACGACATGAGTCCAATATTTTTATTAGGTTTTATGCTAGTGGATGCCCTGGGTAATGGCGGCCGACGAATAAGTTGACTTTAAATATGCATTTCTAGACAATGTCTTTTTTTAGAAATAGCCTACAGATATTGAAGCATGCTTGCTCACTTTGCCTTTATTAAAATAGCGCCTTGTGTTGAGCCACTATTATAGCACCTTTCACTTTGTTTGTTTAGTTATTGATGTGCGCAAAACAACTGTTCTTTCGTTGTAATCACCAGATCGGTACATGCTCTAACAAGCGTGAATGCATTTTGCTTCAGCTCCCGTCATGTTCGAAAGTTCATTGACCAATTTGTGGAAGAATTTTAATAGATGGTTTCAAAATATGCGTTTGACAATAAGAAGAAGATGCTAGCATTTTTATTATGTGCGTCTAATACATGGAAGTGATGGCGCTTTGTGTAGATTTGTCTCTCACAAAAATCGGTCAATTTAATATTCACATGAAGTGAAGGGAAGGTTTAGTGAAGACAATGTAAACTAGGGCAACCACTTTTGGTTCTTCTAACTACTCGAACACTGATTTGGATTTCTTTTTCCACTTTATTAATGAGTGGTTTCATCCAAAACAAATAGATTAACGTAATCCATATAAGTCTGATCGTGACTTTTGCAAATAAGATAGAAAAAATAAATTTTCACTTGTGATGTAATGCCCGAGATTCGTTGACACGTCTCAATGTTATATTGAGTTCTGCATTGGCTTCAACTGATTTTACGGCTGATTTAGTTTTTAACTGGCACAAAACTAAATATTCCATACATTGCATACAGTTTAAAATTATACTGTTATCTAAGCTCGAAATGTATCGATCGTCAATCATATTCAGGCAGACGCAGCAGAACATTAAATACTTGCTTTTCAAAGCAGTAATCACTTGGTGCTTGTAACTGAAGAGCGTTGTTGTTTGTACATCTACGACTAAACAAATGATTTAATGTGTCACACATCAAAGTACAAAGAAAATACTATTACATTTAAATAGATATCTTGACTGCACTGTACTGTGCTATCACTAACTCAAAGTCAGTTAAATGGTCGAAAAATTGTGGAAGTCCAGCGGCAAATAGGGTTCAGTGGCGAGGCGTGGTTAATTGTGCTTTGTTGGCATAGTCTTCTCTAAAACGCACTGTATTGCGGATCCCGATCTATGTTTATGCATGTGTGCATTTACTGGCAAGGTATTTAAACATGCTACCCTATTTGGATGCTGTCTGTCAAAATGCATGAATTTGACGGAATACTAACTTTTGTCGTACTTTTGTTTCTGTTTTGACTGCTTGTTTGTATGTATGTATGTATGTTTATATGATTGTATGTATGTATGTATGTAATTATGTATATTTTCTTGTGTGTGTATGTGTTGGTATATATGGATGCATGTATGTGTGTAGGTTTGTCTGTGTTTGTGTTCACGTATGCGTGTATGAGTGTATTATGTATGCGTGTATATATGTATGCATGCATAAACTGTGCATCCACTCATCACTAATCAAGAAGCACTTATATGGGGTGAAATTCTAGTGAGTCTAGCGACAAACAGGGTTCGGTCGAGAGGTTTGTTTAATTGTGCCTTATTGGCATAATATTTTCTGCAACCCACTTTGCCAAAGTTCTAGATCTCTGTTTATGGTGTATGTATTTAAAAGCAAGGGGTTTAAACATGCTGCTCTATTTCAATATCATTTCTGTCAAAAGATGTCGTCAGCAACTTTTTATTCTACAGCAATTTGTCTTTGCATTGGCATTAATATGGAGTTCTCTACCGCATATGAATTTGACGAACAGATACATTTAGCTTCGCTTTTGTCTCTCCTCGGACGGTTAAGAGGAGACACGTCTGCCCATTTTTTAACTTAAATTATTTGCGAACCTCTAACCTAAATTTTCTACAGGTATTGTCAATAACTGTGATAAAAGATCTGATTTTTTTCTTAGAATGGATTTATTCTGTAGTGTCGCTCAACCACGAAAACTAACAGTAATGAATTTACTTGTGAAGATTTTGGCTTGCTTTAAAAGTTATTTAATGATTTATTATCCATATTATGTTATTTATTGTAATGCTATGAATATTTTATGTTAGCTGATTTATTGTTGCCTGCTATCGGAACCTTGTGCTTCTTTCATAGAATTAATATTTTGTATGGTAGCCTTGGTTGTTGTAATTAAATCAGTCTAAAGAATTGGGTTTCAATTTTTTAAAGTCAGTGCTAGGCTATTGTGACCTCGTCGCATTTGCCGAAGTAGAGGAGAACAAAGGTAACGATTCTATTCTGTTCCACTGACTAGAATAGGCACAGTTTATTGAAGTTGCTGAAAATCAGCTGAATTTGACGGTTTCATAAGGCAGCGTCTTTGTATCTGTATCCAAAATTAATTCCAGTCTTTGGTATGTCTTCACAAATATTTAGCTGACTAGCGAGATGCATTATCGGAAAAATTTAACAATTTCGTTTTTCTTGGTAAGAATTGTTTCACCGTAAAATTTTGATTTTGTGTCATTATGATTACAAACAGTATTACATCAGCATTTATTAGCTGATACTTTACTGGCGCATAGCCATAAAAATAAAATATATAACTAAAATAACAATTAAAAAATACTAGAAATGAAACATAATATTATTACTTATACTTCTATTAGTAAAAATGATAAGGAAGATTGTGGTTGTGATGATGATGATGATGATGAGTAAAATATTGGTAGTCCAAAGCAGAACACTTTAATAGAAGAATGGTTTATGAAAGTGTGTATCTAGCCTATTTTAAGATACTTGGCAACGCAGAAACGCGACCACCTAGACCACCACACGAAAATGTGGACAAACCAAACTTTTTATTGGCGTAACTACATTATACTCGTCATTGATAAAATTTTGCCATTTTTCTGATTTGATGTTGAACCCGGGATGTAGTAACGTTTCTTTATCTTGAATTATCGATAGACTATTGTTCCAGTTCAAGGTTTCTCGTGAAGAAGACTAAAACATATAGGACTTTAATACCTCATCTAACAGGCATTTCTAATGAATTGATAGTGTGCATAATGGCAATAACTCGTTCGATAAGTATGTTAATCTTCCACCTGGTTGCTCCAATGAAATAGTGGTAGTCCGTATCTGCGGTGATCTCCCGTGTGACGCTCTTTATCTTGGCTATTTTTAACAATTTATGCGAATCATTGAAACAGTCTGTTCTTTTTATAGCACTTTATTTTGTCTGTCAATCAAGCATAATGTCGGGCCTTTTTATTGTTGCTTTTAGATGGTAGATGACCAAATATGACGGCTCAGGATGGTGTGTCCTAGTCAGCCCATCATAACGATGCCTTAATCAGAGCCAAAACTGACTAACCGACCCGTTTCTTACTCTTATGCTGTTATGCCCTTATATCCTCATCTTCAACTGCATTTAGTTCGGCTTTGACCGAAAGGGTTATTAGGTCGCCTAATTTTAGTGAGTAATCAAATGGTAAACCATCAGCTCGGTACAATCTAAATAGATGATTTGGTGTCATCATTGCATCTAATTAGGGAACAACAACTATGTTGATCAGTGTCCGATAAACGCTCGCTTTACAATACACCATATCGCCTCGATTTCTTCCGTATTTATTCATTTAATCTGGTTGAAATTATTTTTATAAAGTTCCGTAAAATGTCTTTATCTTTAAGTGTTTCGCTTAGGTTTGTGTCTAGTACGTACACTACAAGTTAAATGCATGCTTGTTACAATTCAACTTAAGCCCACAACTAAAGTGTGAAATCGCGAAATATGGTACACGGAAAGTAGTAGCTGTGTTACACAATGAGTTGAAACAATGTTAGTTTTTATACTTTTGTATTTAACTTCTGTAATTGTCATGTAAACGTGTTATGATTAACATGTTTGTATTTGCTTACTTTTCTGTCGAATGTTCATGATATTTCAAGTTCTTTTATTTCAATTTTGTTGTGTCTCAGTTGCCAAATCGTTTGAGTCGTAAAATTCATCGTATGCAGATATGTCGACCGAAGGCTTTTCATCCAGTATTTTCTGGTTTAGCTGTTAGTCGAGAAACACTTTAACAAAATGTGGTTCTTAACCACACACGACGGGCACTTGCTCATCAGCTCGGGAATGGTAGCGTGAACCTTGTCGGGTCGAATGGCATCCAGCTATCAATCAATTTCATGTGAGGCCTCGAGTTTGGTCTAACTACGAAATAACACCTAATGTTAAATGGGTTATGTTAGAACGAGAGCAAGCGCGCGAGACGCGAAGGGCATGTTTCAGCTGCTGAAGGACACTGACCACTACAGATAGTGCTCATCAATCTAAGAGAAGGAAAACTACGAATGACTACCTTGTGTTCTTTTACAGCCAACATATAACCATGAACAATACGAACTATAATGAATTTATACTGCATCTGGCATCACGCAGGATAATAAGGGTTGCCTTATCTGCTGAGTTGTACAGAGTGGATAAGCGAAATCATATACTTTAAGCTCGATGCGCAACGATAACGATAAACGACTACTGAATAGCTGTGTGGCACATAGTTTATACTTAGGTAGAAAAAATTTCTGACATAGTGTAAGGCGTTGCGCCGAATGACTTCTTCCAACCTCCGGACGACGGTGGACACATAGATCAGGGTGCAATTAGTTATAGATGGCGTGATTGCCTCCAGAATTGTCGTTCGTTTCGACTCGGATCATGCATTTATCCGTTGTAGATATAAACTCAAGTTTCCGGAAAAATCGATAGGAATAAACCTCAGTCAAAAGTTAACTGGTTTTGATGGTTAAAATTCGAATTTACTTTAGACGAAGATAAGTTGCACTATGCACAATGCCGGTACTATTGTATGTGGTATTGTAGACTTGTAGAAATGATCATTTGGTCTGTGTAAAACCTTGAGATTCTCGAAGTTAGGTGAAAAATTTCTACTAGTTCTGCTTAGATTTGTAAGACGCCAACGTAAGCACAATCTGAATATCGATCTTGAATTCTTTTGTAACAGAAAGGCTGAAGAGATGCAAGAAGCGTTCGCATCAGAAAGTAGCCGATATTTGTTCGAGCTAATTTGCGCAAAACGTCCGAGAAAATTAAGTGTGCGCAACTATACATGATAGCAACAATCATCCAATAATTGATAAAATACGTCTTGATAGGTGGGCTAAACAATTCAATGTTGAATTTTATTGGGCAACTGCATCAGTGTCAATACCCGAAATTATGCATGTATTGACATTGTGGAAGGTTAATCAGTGTTATAAATACGGAATTCAATCCTACCTCTTTAACGCCTTAAAGCTGCAGGCCATAATTATTTGCTTCCCAGTTTATTTAAGGATGGTGGAAATATAATTTCTGGAGTGATGAATAACCTTTTTCGTACTGTGTTCAATGTGGAGAACGTGTCGCTCGTTTAAAGTGAATAGAACATCATTCCTATCTTCAAAAGGATAGTAGTATTTCGTGTGATAGCCATCGTGATATAGACTTGGCCACAGTCGTATCTTGATTATTTGTTTCTCTTGTCTAACGCCGTCTTGATGCTTCGCGTGAATCACATATTAGAGAGGAACAATTCTTTATATCAAGTTTGCGAGTTTGAAGTAAACACCAATCCCATTGTATTTAACCAGTCGTCGAACAACATAGCAAGACTACCGCCAGTCGCACGCATCGGCGCGTTTCGATCTTCTGTGATCATAATCAGAGTACGACAGCAAACTAACTAGCGAGGATCAAATCGCATTACATATATATTGAAAGCAAAACTATATATGCGTCTCTCACCTCTAGCAGTCTCGCATACATTGAACTTGACTGGAAATGTCGGTTGCACAATTTCTATGCAGTCACGAACATTAACTGTTTGCTACTTTCGCCACATATACATATATAGGCAATACAATTAAACAATCTCTGATTACGCGAGTGGTGGAAACCTTCCCTTAATCAAGTTTACGAGCTTGAACTAAACACCAACCCCAATGTATTTAACCAGTTATTGAACAACAGCAAAACTACCGCCAGTCACACGCACTGCCGCGTTTCGACCTTCAATGATCATCATCGGAGTACGACAGAAAACTGACTAGCAAGGATCAAATCGCATTGCATATATATGGAAAGCAAAATTAGCTCTCACATCTAGCAGTCTCGCATACATTGTACTTAACTGGAAACGTCGGCTGCACGTGTTCTATGCAGTCACGAATATTAACTGTTTGCAGCTTTCGTCACACATACATATATGCAACAATGCTTGATTGCGCAAAAAGTTAATTTTCGTGGCTGCGTAGAAATTGTGCAAACGACATTTCCAGTCAAGTACAGTGTGTGCTAGACTACTTGAGATGAGAGCCGCTTGTCAGTTTGCCGTCCTACTCTGATGATGATCATGGAAGGTCGAAATGCGTCAGTGCGTGTGATTGACAGTAGTTTTATTGTTGTTCGACGACTGGTTAACTACAATAGGATTGGTGATTTCTTCAAGGTTGCACACTTGATTTAAAGAATAACAATTAGTCCTTCAAAAATAACTTATTTGCTGCAATATACGACATACCCATGAAGTGGGGACACATTCGCAGTGAAAGCGATGATGCACCACATGGTGTTGTGAAAAAGAAATAGTCTAAATTGCATAAAGGAAAGGCAGACATAATTAAGAGCCGAATGATTACGAAAAATGTGCATTTAGGATTGTATGAGCGAAAATATTAACGAATCAATAATAATAGCCGTAGATACTGATAGAAATAAGATTTATTCCTTGGATTACGGTTCTTCTTTTCATATTTTAAAGGAATGTTGAACTTAGTAACAATAAATTTAACGTGATTATCCTATTCCACGAAAGATTATTAATGTATATATATCTTATTCGTGTGGATATGGTGAATTTGTGGAACACGTGGTTTATTATAAAAGTTGTCTCAGTGAGAAAACCATCCCAATATATATGATAAAGCGTTGGAAAAGTACCAATCAGCATCAATCATGGAATATTCATTACTGTATTCTGGAAAATGTCACCGAAGAAGAAGACGTTAAAGCGGACAACTACAAAATGAGATGTCTATCTATAGAATCGAAACTACAGATTATGGAGGATGAAATTCGAATAAATCTTTTAAAAGAAGTTGCCTGGATTAAAGAAGGTGCCAGTAGAAGAGAAATAACTAGCGCGGAATGCAATGCAATGTTCCAAGGTCATTAAGTTTCCTTAAAATCCAAGTAAAGTCATTTTTTATTACACTGGCATAAAATTAACGAAATACCAAAGTGAAGTTCTCTCTCGTGAGCCGAAATACTGTATAAAAAACTAAAATAAGTGAACGTGAAGAAATGCACATGCAGGCATCAATGGAAATCTTTTTTGAAGATGCTCTTAAATACAAAACAACGGAGAACAACGACATCTTGGTCTTTAAATCGGAACTCCGACGTGCATATGGTCAATATGTACGCACATTCAAAGTCAATAAACTGGTTACTATAAGGCCTCTGGAGAGACTAAATGAGCTACAGCGAACCAGACAAATCAGACTCATGAAGCCAGAAAAAGGGACGGGCATAGTGTTAATGAACTCTACGGACTATAGTCAAGCTATGTTAAAAATTCTTAACGGCATCAAAATTTAAACGCGAAGAGGTACAACACGATGCTACGGCTAATTTCGAAAACTATAACGAAGATTTTAAACAGAATTATTGAGAAGGTCGAAGCCAAACAAGAACTCGACATAGATGACAAAAATGCATTTATTACAGAATCTAAAAACACACCCGGTAGATTAAACACAAACGATATTATATGGTTTGCCCAAGGTTCACAAAATGACCAATAATGATAGTCTTCTCCTTTCAGATCCATATTATCTATGGTAGACTCTCCACAACATGGGGCAACCAGATTATTATGCCGGATTATAAGACATTTGAGATTTTCGAAAGAAAAGTAATTCGAGCAACTAAAGCTCTGTTTCCGTCAATACAGGTGATTGTTGTGTTCAACACAACAAAACTTATGCGAACTAATGAAAAAGGTAACCTCTGTGTAATGTAAACACCATTATCTGTATACTAATTCCAATGTACCTGCAACGCTCAGTACATAGGCAGATCAAAAAGGAGGCTCGAAATTAGAAAAGATCTGTATCTCCGTCAAAAAATATTAAATAGGGGGTGCAGCTCCTGCACAAAAATATGCCATTTGTGAACAAGTGCTTTTCACGGGTCATGCTGTTAATAGTAATAATTTTTCAGTTCTGTTCAAGACAAGAGCGGAAAAATGCTTCTCGTTTTTGAAGCTATTACAATTAATAAGCTTAATCCCTGCTTAAAAGTGCAGAAAGTAATTCAGAAATAAATCAAATTGGACTGGAACAAAAACATAATAAACGGGCCTTAAAAAATAACCTGTGCCGCAAAATACGACACCCCATCCATTGCGGACACATTCACAGTGAAAGCGATGATACACCACATGGTGTTAAACTACGCAAAACAAAGACACATAACTAAGAGGGGATCGGTTACAACAAATGTCTTGGAGGGATTTGATGAACGAATATATTAACGAATCCAGAATAATGGCTGTAAATTCTGGTAGAAATAATATTTATTAATGCCAGTATCTAAAACCATTATTGTGGATTCGTTAAAATTCTCGCTCATCCAATCATAAGTGTACATTTACTATATATATATATGAAGCCTTTCCTAACTAGAAGATTGTCAGCAATTCGAACAAATCTTCTCTAGTTGAAGGCTATTTGCTCTTGTCCATTTTAATTTAGTAAATGTGCTGAATCACTACGTTGTCTAAGTTATCCCGAAAAATCAGGACAAAAAGTATGGTACACAAACGTATACTGAGCATATTAACAAAACCAAATGAAACTAACGAAAAAATGACTTCAATGATTATGACACACAAAATATGCATTCAATATATAAGACGGTAAATTATGGGAAGTAGACTACATGTGGTTCGTTATATACTGCGATTGAAGTCAAGTTGCTTGTGTGATGGAACCCACGCCCAATATGGCACTGCAAATGCTTGTGTGTTTTATTCAGTGGCAGTTAATTGTCATGTCAACACTATGTATAACAAATCATCAATTTTACGTAGTTGTAATCAACTAGCAACATAATGAGACACCGACAACAGACAAAGTAAAGCACACTGCTGTAACCAAAACTTCCGCTTGACTGACTGCGTGTGCAATGAAACAATAGCCTAGTTCTAGATAAATTCGTTGATTAGCCTAAATGAACACTTTTCTATACTACAGTTAAATACTGGTATTTGCGAAGAACTAATATATATGCAAGTATGTATTAGGTGTTGTGAACCTAGTAACAAATTAGTTCAGTTGTGACCAGAAGGATAAACCAAAGGCAGCATGAACGGAAAGTATAATCTCATGCACATTCGTTTCGTGCTTACTGGCGACTCATCAGTAGGAGCCGGTATTACGCCCTTTAACCACTATATATTCGGTAGAAGAATGTGGAATAATAGGACGGTACAATCTCCTGGACGAATGTGTAAACCTGTAATAGTGAAGCTAACATAATCTAAAGTCAACGACAATGCGACTTCAATGCTAACTCACACTATATAATATATATACCGAGTCTGTAAAGGATAATAACACTATGGCCATTGTGTTAGTAACTGATACCTTTTTTGAAATCGATGAGTACCGGATACTAACACTATGGTTTCCGAGTCGGTACATGGTACCAACCTGATGGATACACTTATTATAATTCAATTGAATGAGAATACCACAATTTCGAAATTAATTCGTTACCTAGTAAATCCATACAATCTGGCCTTGATCGATATCAGTTATCACATTTCGTGGTAAGCATGACATTTTTTCGTGATCTGTGCAGTTAGTGCGTCTCTGGCTACTGGAACTTCCAGCCGGTAAACCTGGCACATTGACACCTGAGAGCTGAGAAATTTTGACCACAATATTTTCTCAAAAATTTTTGGTACTTCAAATTTACATGAATTTTAAATACACATAATTAGTTACGAATTCACGTCGAACAATGGATGACGAGTAGAATACGTTTGGCATTATGATGTTGCCAATTATCTCTTCACTTTCGTGATTATGGACTTCTGTACATTGTTTCATTAAATACTGCAGGCCGTTTATTGAGTATCTGAACTGGTGGCGTAGTGTGGTGTTGTTGGAGATCCTCATAAGAAAGCTGAGTTGATTTCTACACGAAGCGATTGAGCCATGTGCAGTAAGCGAATGGCTGTGTTACGTCACCATATAACGATTCTAGCGCATAAACAGCCTTGAATTCGAAATTCGTACATGTTGAACCATTAGCTGGAGCATAATAATTCATCATTGAAAAATTGGCAGACTTCATGTAAATGAACCTGCGCCATCAAAGTGAACGTAAGCACATATAATAACTTTGCTTTAAGATAAATTTCTCAATCGGATGCTCAACTTGAATGCAATTAGTGCGCTTACTAATGTAGTATTCTATTTATTGAAAAATGACGCCCTATAGGTTTCACGTAATCAGGTTTATCCATTGAAAGAAGCGGGATTCCATCCAACACAGCAAAAAAATGTCACTGGCGCGGTTGCTAATCTACCAGACCATATCTAACAAGAAGATTGTCAGCAATTCGAACAATTCTACTCTACTTATGCTACATCACTACGTTGACTAAATAATCCTGTGAAATCAGAAAAAAAAGCTTTGGTACACAAACATATATTGAACATGCTAACATAGTAATACTAATTAGACGTACTTATTGGTAGTGAAATAAAATTAAACTGATGGACAGAATGACTTCAATGATTATCACACAAAATATAAGGCGGAAAATTGTGAGAAGTAGACAATTGTAACGACACAAATCAATCGCCGACATATTGCGTAAATTAAATTCAAATTTATTTACGTTGCACCAATGAGAAAAAAGCAAATTGCCGTTTAACCACGTTTAACCACGTTTAACCAATAGTATGCAAGTACACATATTGCATGCTATTTAAGCACGGTAATTTACCATGCAAATCAGTTGTGGCATTTGCCTTCTACCTGCTTCACGCGTGTGCGTTCTGTCGGCTGTCAATACGTGTGCGCTCTGTCGGCTGTCAATACGAGTGCGCTCTGTCGGCTGTCAATACCTACGCTGGTGATTTGATAGTTTCACCAACAACTAACTACATCCGTGACTCATCTTGTTGCGGGATACCGGAGAGACGAGCCAATTGAGTGCAGGACCTGCAGGACACCATCCACAACGCGATCACAGCTCAACCACGGGAGCGACAACTCAACCAGAGTCCACCCAAGGCTCTAGGACATCTTCAACTCTGAAGACTTCAAGAGAACGCATTACCCGGCCCTCTTAAGGGCCCCCATATCAGTAACTAATCTCTATTCAGAGCACCTTAACCGAGTTTGTAACGTCGTACGGCATTTACTTGAAGCCGGGGCGTTTACAAAATTGGCGACCGCGCCAGAATATTGATTATTGTTCTGATTTTTTTGGTATAAATAAAATTGACTTCCTTTTTCATCTATTTGGGTAAAAATCGATTAAGATTTGCGTGATCGTGGTCATCTGTGAATTTTTTTGGGTATATATATATATATTCGTGGTTTGTGTTGGGGGATATAATAATAATAGATTGACATTTGTGTTTTCTTTACCCTGAACGTGGATTTCTGGGAAATCTGTTGGGTATATATTCGTGGATTTGTGAGGATAATAATAACACATCGGCATCAAAGGCCAACGGGTCCTTTGTTCATCTTTTCTACGTACAAAACGGCACCGTACGTACTCAACAACTCAACTTCGGATTTTTGGAAACAGTGACTTTTTTGTTCTGCTCTTATTCAACTGTGCTTTTAAGATCCCGTAAGATTGTTAAAATGTCAGGTCCAATTTTAGATATTGATGTTCCTGTTTGGGATGGAGATAGTGAGCTATTTTTCATGCGCGTAGACTCCGCTTTCTCCCCGTTTCCTGATTATGACAGTCATCAAAAACTGTCGAAGGTTTTGCTAAACTACCTTCTGAATTGCAGCGACGGATTTATCCTAAGCTTGAGGCCATTAGGAAGCTACCTTATCCCATTTTGGGCCTACAAAACGAGGTAGAATCCTTGCTTGGACCCACGGAAACTGAGCAGATAATAAGCAAATATGCGCAGTTAGATATGCCAAATCTTGGCCCCATAGAAATACTGAGGGAATTACGGAAACGTTGGTATAAAGCCAACATTTCTGACCATGAGGCTAAGGTTGTTTTTATTAACAATCTTCCCCAAACATTAAAACTCTTTGCCAGACAGCTCCCCAACACTCTCTCTATAGATGACTTATCTGAGAGATGTGAGTTAGAATATAGGGTTTTGGAACCCAAAGTGAATCCATCATCCTTTTCTTCACCCCCGCAAGATGATAGAATCTCCTCCTTAGAGAGAACAGTGGCGAACATGGCCAAAGTTCTAGAAGGATTGGCCATTACCAAATCGGAGATAAATCATGTGAATGCTCGACCAAAATTCGTTTCCAAGTCAAATTATAATGGTAGGCGGCGATCGAGATCTCCGCAATCATTTAATAAATATGCTCCAAAGAACTGGTGTTATAACCACCAGAAGTTTTTTATGCTTGCCAAGTTTGTCTTTGTCGTTCCGAAGAATTTCCGAATGAGTGTCAATTTCCACAGCTGACGGAGAGGACAACAGACCGCAGGCACAAGGGTGCATTCAGTATCGGGAAACGTCTGGCGCAGGAAGTAGAAGACCGTACTTTCTGCACATCAACGGCATCAACGGCGCTACAGGGAAGAAGCCAACTACAATCCGACATCCCTGTCGACTCTTTTCGTCCACGCCGAATTTTTCACATAGAGAACCAAACAGAAAATGCCGGTCGCAATCACCAGCCTACTTGTTTGCATGACCCGGCCAAACAGCCAAACGAACTTCTGCACCTTCTTGATTTCAAAACTGGCGAAGAGTACATCGTAGACACAGGTGCGGCAGTCTCAGTTCTCAAAGGTGATTCAATGGCCGAGATGTCGCTAGGCGTTCTTCTCGCAACAGCTACAGGCGAGCCCATACCAACTTATGGCTGCCAATACCGCACACTCAACATAGGTCTACGACGTGAATTTTCCCACAACTTCATCATTGCCAAGGTCTCACATAATATAATAGGCCTTGATTTCCTTCTAAAATTTCGGCTCATTGTTGATCTTGCCAATCAAAAGATCATCGACCCCTCCACCGGACTTGAACAAAGCTTTTGGACACTTGCCTCCGAGCGTTTGGAGTTACAGGTCATTCAGCCAACCCCAGTGCATCATTCAGCAGAGATATCAGCAGCTCTTCGAAAATACAAATCGCTTTTCGATCTTAACAAGTCAGAGCTACGAGTCTCCAACACGATGCATCATATCGTCACAGAAGGACAACCTATTGCACTCAAGAAGCGACCACTGGCTCCTGCTAAGCTGAAAGCTGCCCAAGAAGAATTCTCAAGGCTTTTGGAAGAGGGAATCATCAGACCATCGAAAAGTTCATGGGCGTCACCACTGCACTTAGTCTCAAAATCAAACGGATCGTACAGAGCCTGTGGAGACTACCGTAAGCTAAATTCAGTCACAAAATCTGATGCATATCCTATTCCAAATATCAACACTTTACTTGAAAACTCAACGGCAGCAATTTCTTCTCAGTGATTGACCTCAGACAAGCGTACCATCACATACCGGTAGCACCAGAGGATATCGAGAAAACTGCAGTCATCACTCCATTTGGCCCTTTTGAATATCTTTACATGCCTTTTGGACTCAAGTGTGCTACTCAGACATTTCAAAGATTCATAGACAACATACTTCGCGACGACTCTGCTTATTGTATGTCATATCTAGATGACATTATGGTATTCAGTCCAGATCTAGAATCTCATGCGAAACATCTACGAAAATTCCCTCTCACGCTTATCCAACCACGGACTCAAGATCAACTGTGACAAGACGCAGATTGCAACTTCATCCGTCGACTTCTTAGGGCATCGTATCACGGCCCAAGGTATTCAACCGTTGCTGTCAAAGACGAATTCAATCAAGAATATCAAGTCACCAAGGACTGTGAGCGATTTGCAGAAAATCCTGGGAGTACTAAACTATTATCGCAAGTTCCTTCCAGGCCTTTCAAAACAACTTTATCCTTTGTGCAGGCACCTGCGGAACCGAAAAGGACTCTAGCAAGAATTCCATCATTGCTTGGTCATCCGAAGACGAGGAATTACTTCGACTTGCCATCAACTCGTTAGCAAATGCCACAATGCTAACGCATCCAGATTTCGAAAAGCCATTTCTACTCACGACAGATGCTTCTGAATTCGCTATTGGAGCCTCTTTGGAACAAGAGATCGACGGAGTTCGGAAGCCTATCAGTTTCTACTCGCGTACTCTCCAACCAGTAGAAACGAGGTACGACACTTTCGGCCGAGAACTTCTCGCCATCCACGACGCAGTGCGCCATTTTATCAGCATCATTGGCAGTAGCAGATTTGTTGTTTTCACAGATCATGCACCACTAGTTAGCGCACTTCGAAACGCAACTTCATCTATCGCCAAGTACCCTGCCAGAGTGGAAAGACAGCTTTCTCGTCTAAGCGAATGGCAATTTGACGTCTTTCACGTCAAGGGCAAACAGAACTTCATTGCAGATGCCCTGTCTAGGCCAGACGTCTCTCTACAACCACCTTCGCCGTCACCATTCACTGTCAACTCCGTGGCACTCAGTGAACCTGCACTAACGCCAACTCTCCTGCGAACTGAACAACGCGGTGACATTCACATTCAAAGATCAATAGCCCGTCACCCAACCAAGTTCATATGCCGTCTGTGGGAAGGCTTACCAATTGTTTACTTCACGGGTACGCAGCCCAACAAGCCAGTTCTGCCGACCAGCCTTCAGAGAAAAGTTTTCGATTCAATTCACTCAATTTCTCACCCAGGAAGCCAAGCGACTGTCCGACTTCTTACAGATCGTTTCTGGGGTCACAGACTTAGGCAGAATGTTAAACGATGGGTCTCAGAGTGTGCTATTTGTCAGAAAAACAAGATCACACGACACACTCGTTCTAAGTTGCAACATTTTCGGTCTACTTCTCGCCTAGCCATCGTCCACATCGACATAGTTCATCCGACAAAGGTTCAAGGTTTCAGCTACCTTCTAACTATGATCGATAGATTTACACGGTGGCCTGCGGCATTACCTCTTGGCACCATTTCTGCAGACGAAGTAACTAACGGTTTTATCTCTGCATGGATATCCAATTATGGTGTTCCCAATGAGGTCATCACGGACAGAGGCACTTGCTTCTCATCTGATCGTTTCAAAACCACCTTGCGGTACATGGGATGCATCTTACGCCAGACGACTGCCTACCATCCCCAAGCTAATGGCATGGTAGAGAGAATGCATAGGGAACTCAAAGCAGCTTTAGCATCCTCGTCCATTAATGGCAACTGGGTCGATGCACTACCTTTAGTTCTGCTGGCCATGCGTTCTCGTACTCGAGAATCCATTAAAACGTCTGCGTCACAACTCTTGTATGGCATGGATCTACGCCTGCCTAGTCAGCTCCCACGTCTACTACCGGCACAAGATGACCCACAAAACGAAGCTACCCGCCTTCGACTTCATTTCGGTAACATGTCCGAACAGCAGCCGAGACACACGCCTCGTCCAGTCTTCGTTCACCCACAGCTCCACAGCTGCAAGAGAGTACTCGTTCGCAACAATAATGCTGTTGCACCACTACAACCCAAGTATCGCGGTCCTTACCCGATTTTACTAAGACAGCCAAAATACTTCATCATTATGCAAGGCGCTACACCGACATCAGTAAGCATAGACAGGTTGAAACCGTTTATCGAACCACCTGATCCTGAGAGCGTTCAACCTTCTACACACGTCTCAGGCTCCGTCTGCCCACAATCTCAACCTGCTTTGTATAACGCGTAATTAATTTTTTTAAACATTAACATTTAACTATAAAATTTTTTTAACCTTACGTTAATTTTCGTATTTGTCTCACGTGGCATAACCAGCTGTTCTTAGCTAACAATTGTGTAGCATTTTTGAACAGTTCTTTGGTATTATGCCATCTCTGAGGCAATGTTCGTGTACATATTTTTATGCAGTTACCTTTGATTTTAATGTATATATATTTTACATTATAATGTATTTCTCACACATGACATTACACTGCCTATTTTGGTATGACCAGCTACTTAGAGCTAACGCTTTCGTGTAGCAACACTAAGTAGTGATCAGCTTCATATCATGGTACAGGCCACTTTCAATGCATATCTCAACTTTATCTATTTCACAAAGACCACTCTACAAATGTCATGACCACAACGTCGAGCACTCTAGCTCCTTTGGTCGTATACAAACACATTGACAACGATCCAACCTGCTTAGGTTTTATCTTAAACCTGGCAAATTCAGAGGCGATTTACCTCGAAATCTTCACGCTGCGGCTCCAAAAACTTACAATGCTCTATTTTGCCTCACGTGCTATGACCGTCCACTAGAGCTAACAATTTGTGTAGCAATTCCTAGTGGTTACCTGGCATCATATCATTGTTGAAGCAACCAACAAGCATATTTAAGCCCAGCACTTATGGTTCATCATATTTTTGCTTAACTTGGTTCGAACTCTGTCATGCATTTCTTATCTAGCCTCGCAGAGAGGAATATTTTTTCTTTTTTTCAGAGAGGAAAGTGTTGTAACGACACAAATCAATCGCCGACATATTGCGTAAATTAAATTCAAATTTATTTACGTTGCACCAATGAGAAAAAAGCAAATTGCCGTTTAACCACGTTTAACCACGTTTAACCAATAGTATGCAAGTACACATATTGCATGCTATTTAAGCACGGTAATTTACCATGCAAGTCAGTTGTGGCATTTGCCTTCTACCTGCTTCACGCGTGTGCGTTCTGTCGGCTGTCAATACGTGTGCGCTCTGTCGGCTGTCAATACCTACGCTGGTGATTTGATAGTTTCACCAACAACTAACTACATCCGTGACTCATCTTGTTGCGGGATACCGGAGAGACGAGCCAATTGAGTGCAGGACCTGCAGGACACCATCCACAACGCGATCACAGCTCAACCACGGGAGCGACAACTCAACCAGAGTCCACTCAAGGCTCTAGGACATCTTCAACTCTGAAGACTTCAAGAGAACGCATTACCAGGCCCTCTTAAGGGCCCCCATATCAGTAACTAATCTCTATTCAGAGCACCTTAACCGAGTTTGTAACGTCGTACGGCATTTACTTGAAGCCGGGGGTGTTTACACAATCTTTGATTTGTTAAATACTGCTGTTGAAGATAAATTGAGTGTTGATTAAACCCATGCTAAATTTGGCACTGCAAATGCTTGTGTGGTATATCCAGTAGCATTTAATTTTCATGTCAGCACACTGTATAAGAAGCCATCAACTGTCAGTAATTGTAATTGGTTAATCCAATACAGAGATGTTGATAAGAGACAATGGTCAACAATCTGCTGTAACAAAAATTTCTGCTAACTGATTGTGTGCGCAATAAAGCAAAAAGTCTTGTTCAAGAGGAATTACTCAATTGACCTAAATAAACGTCCTTATTTACTTAACAATACGACCAAGAATGAATTAGAATACTATACCAAAATATAGTTCTACGAATGAAGAAATAAGGATGCAACTAAGAAGGGACTATGTAAAATATGTCTTGCGATATATATATATATATATATATATATTGCATGGATTCTCCGGCTCTGAAGCAAATGTGACCCCCGTTGAATCCCATTGCTGCAAGTGTGGACAGAGGTATGCATGTACACACACGCACACACACATATATATGTATATATATATATATATATATATATATATATATATATATATATATATACTATCTAATGTCCACTGATTCTGAATACCACACAGAGTTTGTTTTACAAAGTGCAGTCAAGTGCAAATTACAATCTTTCTTTTATATAAATTCTGGGTTTTCATTTTACTATGTGGAGGAGAAGTAGTCTGATGTCTTGTTTTCTGTTTCTTGTTGGTGGTTTATTTCTGAATGATTTGTGAGTGCGTGTGGGTGGGTATATATGCCTATAAAGTTCATTCTCATTGTATTACAAAATGATATCTGAGATCTTCTTATTCTTGTATCGATAGGTTGAATTTTAGTCAGGTGTTCGATTTGTTTGTCTGTGTGCAAGATGCTTTTCCATGTATGTAGTCTTGCATATCGCGTTGTTCATCATTTTGTCGCTGGTAACAGCACAGGGTGTGTAGATTTCGGTGTTTATCACTCATATTCAAGTATGTATTAGGTGTTGCGAACCTAGTAACAAATTAGTTCAGTTGTGACCAGAAGGATTAAACAAAGGCAGCATGAACGGAAAGTAGAATGTCATGCACATATAGCGTGAGTGAGCGTTGAAGTCGCATTGTCGAGACTATACGATATTGGCTACTCTACTGCAAGTTTACAAATTCGTCTAGGAGATTGTATCGTCCGATGATCCAACATTCCTCAATCATATATATAGTGGTTAAAGGGCGTAATACCGTCTCCTACGGATGAGTCACCGGTAAGCACGAAATGAATGTGTATGAGATTATAGTGCGTCATACTAATCTTCAGTCTAGTCACAACTAATTAGTTCTAACACTAACTCTATCTTTCATATATATTAGCTCTCCGCAACAAATAGGAACTGATATTCAAGTATGTATTAGGTGTTGCGAACATAGTAACAAATTAGCTCAGTTTTGACCAGAAGGATAAACCAAAGGCAGCGTGAAAGGAAAGAATAATCTCATGCACATTCGTTTCGTGTTTACTGGCGACTCATCAGTAGGAGCCGATATTACGCACTTTAACCACTATATATTTGGGTGAAGAATTGTGGATAATATGACGTACAATCTCCTAGACGAATGTATAAACCTGCAATAGTGAAGCTAACATCATATAAAGTCTACAACAATGCGACTTCAACGCTATCTCACAATATATAATATATATACCAGGTCTGTAAAGGATACTAACACTATGGCTATTGTGTTAGTAACCGATGCTAACATTATTGTACCGAATAGGTACATGGTACTAACACTATGGTTTCCGAGTCCGTACATGATACCAACCTGATGGATATCAAATTATGCTAAAGTTCACCGAAATTGAGAATTACAACTATATCTGAACACTTGTTGCTCCAGTAAATCCATACACTCTGGCCTTGATCGATATCGGTTATCACATTTCGCGGTAAGCATGACATCATTTAATTCAATATACAACAGTTAAGCATTGTTTGTTGCGGAGAACTAATATATATGCAAGTATGTATTAGGTTTTGCGAACCTAGTAACAAATTGGTTCAGTTGTGACCAGAAGGATTAAACAAAGGCAGCATGAACGGAAAGTAGAATGTCATGCACATATAGCGTGAGTAAGCGTTGAAGTCACATTGTCGAGACTATACGATATTGGCTACTCTACTGCAGGTTTACAAATTCGTCTAGGAGATTGTATCGTCCTATGATCCCACATTCCTCAATCATATATATAGTGGTTAAAGGGAGTAATATCGGCTCCTACTGATGAGTCGCCAGTAAGCACGAAACGAATGTGTATGAGATTATAATTTCCGTTCATGCTGTCTTTGGTTTATCCCTTCTGAATCACAACTGAACAATTTGTTACTATAACATATACATACTACTATATATTCTCCGCAACAGATAGGATTTAATGATCACTGATATGCAGGTATATATTAGGTGTTGCGAACCTAGTAACAAATTAGTTTAGTTGTGACCAGAAGGATAAACCAAAGGCAGCATATTAGGAAAGTATAATCTCATGCACATTTGTTTCGTGCTTACTGGTGACTCCATCAGTAGGAGCCGGTATTAAGCCCTTTAACTACTATATATTTGGTCGAAGAATGTGGAATAATAGGACGGTTCAATCTCCACATTCTTCAACCAAATATATAGTGGTTAAAGGGAGTAATATCGGCTCCTACTGATGAAGTCTCAATAACAAACAATGATAATTATATTCATTAAAATGCTATCTTTGGTTTATCCTTCTAGTCTAACTGTTTTAGTATTACTAGGATTCACTATTTTCTTTTACATATATTAATTCTTCGCAACAAACAGTATTTAACTGTAAGATCACTGATATTGTAGTGCAATTTCTGTCACTTCTAATTTTAATGATGCCGATTGCGTAGCTTTGTTTGCTACAGATTTCAATCCTGTAAAATATTTGTTGACGCTAGTCTAATCAATTTTTGGGCACACCTAGATGCGAGAATAACCAGATTACAAACACCGCCGAATACACAATCTTTTGGACCGCGATATAAGATGTCCAGGTGTAGTTTGTGTAAACAATGTTTTACAGATTTGTAAAATATGTGAAAAAAATGCTCATGCATTGCATGTATTTGGCATGACGTGTCTTGTAACAAGTTAATTACACTAAGAGTTGGATGAAATGTTAGAAAATAATTTTTTATCAAATTTTTACATTTATTTCGTGCCTACTTGAGACTCATAAATCTGGTTTCTCCTGGCTTCGGCATGTCTGCTTGACCATGAAAAGTATAATCTGTTGTATGCTATACTCTGCATGCACGAAAGTTTTTCGCCTTTGTGAATATAATAGTATATTGCCGATTGAATGATATCTTGATAACCTTGACAATAAGACAAGTGATGTTCATCAAGGTGGGAGTATAATACCTCTGTTTAAATAGCAATTTTTGTAACGGGTTTCTTCTTTTTGATGATATTTTGTCATGAGCTAGTATACCGTTCATTACTTGATTAGCTATATCTCGGGTTCGAGCTGTAATGTAGGCTCCCTCTGATTAGTTGTCAATAAGCATTAAATAAAGGAGGTGATATATTTAAACATACTTCCTATGCAGACTTAGGCATATCCTTTTGATCCAACATCAACTAATTTTTTAGTATGCACCGAAGTGTGACTTTATTCAATTATTAGTCGTTATTTACTTTTTATAATATTGACGTAGCCAAAGGTACTCATTGGCTACACACCATTAAATTTGATAAAGCTAGCTGAAATGAAAAGAAATATATTATGTAATGAATAATTAACACGCAACGCGGAAGATTTATGAAATGACGTGTATTATAGACACGAATATAGGCGTAACATTGAGGTATAAATTTTATCTGTACTGGTTCGTATAGCTTAATACAACGACACGTGAAGGTAAAGCATTTAAGATGAAAACAATTTTGCGAATTCTGAATTAAATTTGGTAAAGCTGGTTATAAATATGCAATTTAGCATTAAAAAAGCATTGATATCGGGGATTAGGATAACATCTTTAAATCAAGTTTAGGAGCCTTATATAAACAATAATCTAGCTGTATTAAACCAATCTCATGAAATAGCAAAACTACCGCCCATCAAAATTACTGATTAATATCAATATCCAGTTATCATCATCAGTAAACAACAGTAAACTGACCAGCGGTGCACATATTACGAAAGCAAAATTAGATATGGCGCAATCCCTTTTAATACTCTCGCGTATATTGTTCACAACTGGTAATGGTAGTTGCCGTCATGTTCTGATGATAATCGTGGAAGGTCGAAACGCGTCAGGAAGTTGACTGCAGATATTTTTGCTACGTTATGCAACTGACGAAAAAATGGGATTGTTGTTTATATCAAGCTCGTAAATTATATTTACAGAATGCTATCATAACCCGCACAGTCAACGATTTGAAACTTGCATTATTTACATGCATGAGGCAAAAACTGCAGAAGAATAATTTTTGTGACCTCATAAAAATTCTACAAACGACATTACAAGTCAAGTACGTATGCGAGTCTACTATGGGTCAAAGCATAAAAATAAATTTTTTTTCGTGGTATGTGCATTTCGGTTTCAACGTCGCTACTTAGTTTGCCGTCGTGCTATAATGATGGCCATGGAAGGTGGAAACGTGTTAGTTGGTGTGACCAACCGTAATTATGCTATTTTGTGCGAATGATAAAGTACAACGGAATTAGTGTTTATATCAATTTTGCAAAATCGAAACATTTTCATCACACGCGCATTCGATGAATTTTAGCAAAAACATTTATATTCGAGCCGGTATAGAAATTGTTCAGCCGACGTTTCCATTCAAGTAACATTTATGCGGCACTACTAGAGTTGAGAGCTGCATATACCATTTTGCTTTCGTGGCATATGCATTTTGGCTTCATTCTCGCTAATTTGTTTTTCATCGCGCTGTGCTGATTGTCTTGGAATGTAAAACACATCAGTACGTGTGATTGGCGGTAAATTCGCTGTTTTGCAACTGGTTAAATTAAATTTGATTAGTGTTTTTATCACCACCCGCGCCACCAGTGATTATTTAATTGTATAACCTGCACACTGTAAAAAGTTAATGGGTATGACTGCATACAAATTTTGCAGCCGACATTTCCAGTCAAGTACAATATATGCAAGACTTCTAGAATTGAGAGCCGCATATCTAATTTTGCTTTTCAAATATGTGTATTTTGGTTTGATCCTTGCTAGACGGTTTGCCGTATCACCATGTGAATGATCATGGTAGGTTGAAACGCGCCAGTAAGTCTGACTGACGGTTCTTTAGCTGTGCGATTTCTTAAAGAAAATGAGATTTATGTTTCTATCAAACATACAGTCTTTATTTAAGTAATGCTTTCAACACCTGTGCAATAAATGATTGGTTAATTGTATAAATTCCATACATTTGGCAAATGCTGCAAATCATTAATGTATGTGACTATATAGAAATTGTGTGGCCAAAATTACAAGTCAAGTACAATATAAGCGAGATTACTAGAAATGGGTGATACATATCTCATTTTCTCTCCTAATATACGCATTACGATTACATTCTTGCTAGTCAATTTTCCGTTGTGCCCTGAGGATGACCCAGGTAGGCCAAGACGCGCATGTGCTCGTAATAGACGGTAAATATGCTGTGTTGTGTGATCGAAATGGTAGTATGAACCCCGCAGGGTCTAAAGGAACATAGCCATCATCTTCTTTCATGTGAAGCCTCAAGTTTGATCTAACTGCGTAGTAACTTTTATTGATAAATGTGTTTGACGGAATGATAGCAGGCGTGTCTGACGCGAAGGGAAAGTTTCGGCTGCTGAAGGAAACTTTGGCCACTGGCATCTAAGCAGATATTGTTCATCAGCCTTGGTTGGCAGACTATCTAAGAGAAGGAAAACTCCGAATACAAACCATCCTCACTTGGAATGGGCGACTTGGTGTTGTTTTACAGTCCACATGTAGCCATGAACGAATTATGGTTATATGACAGTGAAACATTAGCCACTTTTGGCTTTTGTACGTCTCTGCATGTGTTACGGGTTAGATACGATAGGACCGATGTTTAGCTCATGTTCTGAAGCGTGATTTATTAAATTGTTATCACAACTCGCAAGATCAATGGTTGCAAAATTCATATGTTCTCGTCTGCATGGAAATTTAGCTGCAGTCCTTTCCTGTGAAGTACATTGTATTTGGGGTGAGAATAACATATCTGATATTTCATACCTTGCATATGAATTGCAATTTGATCCTCGTTAATCATTTTGCCTTCGTTCTATAATGATGATCAAGGAAGGTTGAAACGTGTCAGTACGAGTCACTAACGACATGCTTCCTTTATTCTGCGATTTGTGTTTATCTCAAGTTCGCAAACTTGATTTAAATAATTTTTATCTGCTACGGCGAATTCGACATTTATATAATTGTATAGCTTATATACATGTGGCGAAGGTTGCAAAATTTATGTTTTTGATTTTATTAAAACTGCGCAGGTGACATTTCCACTCAAGTACTTTTTATGTGAAACTACATTGTGTGAGATCCGCATATCGTAATTTAGTTGACTCATAAATGAATTGCTGTTTGATCCTCATTATTCAGTTTGCCGTCATACACTGATCATGATAAGAGAAAGTCGGAACGCGGCAAAACGATTGATTGGCTGTAGGTTTGCTTTAACTTGCAAATGCTTAGATATGATATAATTGCTGTTTATTTCAAATTCGCAAACTTGATTAAAATGAATTGTTATTCACACCCGCGCAATTAATTATTGTTTCATAAAAATGATAATAAACAGGAAAAACAAGATAGCCATAATTTTATAAGTGATATTAGCAAAAATAATAATAATAATAATTTTTAAAAATA
>JAQBSW010005826.1:0-53919 GCA_029291075.1 Eudiplozoon nipponicum | reverse complement strand
TTTCTATTGACTCTCTAATTAGTCTAATTAATCTGTTGCAGTTGCATAACGCGATGCGTTTACATCCCTCCAAGTATATTTCATGACCCGTTTCCTTCGAATGTCTAGCTAGGTCTGATCTTTGAATGTGTCCATATTTGCAGGCAGTCTTGTGTTCACCTCTACGAATCTTTATAGGTCGCATGGTTTCGCCTATATACCTGAGATTACATTCTTTGCAAGGTATCGCATATACTCCTGATGTCTCGAGGGGTTCTACTCTTTCTTTTTGGTTAGGTAGTTTATCGCCTATAGTAAGCGATTGTCTTAAAACTGTTTTAATATTGTATTTAGCTGCTATTATTCTAATTTTTCTGCTCAATTTTGAATCAGGTAATACCATAATTTTGTGCATATCCGGTTCTGTTTCCTTCTTTACTTTGTTTATTATGTTATTATTAAATCTCTGCAACATCTCATTTAATAATTTATCTATTATACTTGACGGATAGCCGTTTAGCTCGAATATTTCCCTTAATCTCCACGTTTCCTTTTCTCTATTTTCTATATCCACTATTCTAAGACTCCTTAATATCATGGATTTAAGAATGCCTATTTTCATTCCATATGGGTGATTTGATAAGAAATTAAGAAGTAGTCCTGAATAAGTCTCTTTTCTAAAAATATCTCTTTCCAATCTGGAACCATTCCGTTTTATTTTCACATCCATAAAGGGTAATTCATCATTATTCTCTTTTTCCAATGTAAACTTTAATTCACCTAATTGGTTGGCTAATTCGAGGAATTTATTTAACTCATTATCCCCATGATTCCAAATTATAAACATATCATCCAGGAATCTCACATACAAGTTTGGCTTGAGAGGAGATTTAGCTGCAGATTTTTTTCAAATAGTGTATAAATATATCATAGACCGGGACTGATAGTGGTTGTTCCATAGGGACACCTTTAACTCGTTTATAAAATTCTTTTCGGGGCATAAAGTAGGTGGAGGACATACAAATATTTAAGATTTCCATAATATTACTTAACATCATTTTACTACCTTCTATTATCTCTGGGAACTCTGTTAAACAACGCTTCACACACAAATATATAATTTAATGGTAATGTATAAAATGATTAATGTCCGTATATATATATATATATATATATATATACATATAATGCATATAAAATAAACCTATCTATCTACAAATAGGTCTATATATATATCCGTCTATCTACCACATTATGAGTTCCTCTTAAAAGGATACTTGATAGCTGTTAACCATGAATATCTTCTCTAGGACTAATGTATTATTCATTTATTAAGATATTCACACCTTACATAAATATATAAAATATAAGCAACAGTGTGAGTCAATTGTCTCTAATCTAATGACCTATCTACTAACCCTTGCTAAATCTGTATCTACCCTCTTCTGGAACATTTTTATTGAGAAAGATAATTATAAAGGAATTGATATTGGTACAGGTCATTCGCAATCAGTTTTCTATAAGCGAGGTTTTTTACTTAGGTTCCCACTTAATTCAGGTTCCGCAGCCTCACGTTTTCTGACCGTAGAAAATGCTTCATTAAATATTGGGCCTACCTCGTTTTAGGTTTAAACTTTCATTCGTTTTGGATAAAGTAGGAAATACTCTTAAGCATGAGCTTTGTTTTCATTTAATAAAAATATCGATTAATAAACTAAACAAACGTAAATTTGAACTGATTAGAGAGAAGACAAAAATAAGATCCATATTACTCGCGAGATTACGTATGTTGGATTTCAAACACATTGAAGATTTCACAGACAAAACGAGGGATATTGAAATTAAAAAAATTAGACAAAGGCATGGAAAAAAAACTAGCGAAATTGGGAATTAATTGCCCTTTTAAGAAATAAGAGAATTGATGAGGTCATGTCCAAACGTTTAGTTAATTTATCGAAAATGGATCTCAAGGAAGACCAAAAACAAATTCTTAATCTTGGACTTAATACTGCGATCCCTATTGATTACGTACCTAGGAATGAGATAATTACAGAAACAGTAAAGATTGCCCAGTTTCTCCCAGACAAAGATAAGACTAGGTTTGAATTGGATGTGTCCAAAGCGGTGTTAGAGCATAAAGAGGTGAGATGCAAGCAGAGTTATGATCTAAAACGCTTAAGAGCAGAATTATTATCCAATAAAGTAATATGCCTTAAGGCGGATAAAGGTGGTGCAACGGTACTTATGAACCGGTCAGATTATGAATTGAAAGTGTATGAACAATTAAATAATTTCGAGGTTTATAATAAAATAAATAAAGATCTATCTGATAAGTTACAAGGACAAGTTAAGACTATAATTAATAGAATGATTGAGTCGAAGGAATTAGAACCAGGACTTGGGAATTCATTAATACAACGTGACACAGTCCCTCCGAGAGTTTATGGTCTAGTGAAGATTCATAAACAGGGGAATCCACTTAGATTAATCGTTAACGTACAAAACTCACCAACGTATAGATTGTCGAAATTTCTATGCAACAGAATTAGAAAATATACTTATTTCTTAGATTATACTTTAAAGAATAAATATCATTTTATTGACATTATTAGTAGATATAATTTGAATGATAATGATAGAATGGCTAGCCTGGACGTTGTATCGATGTATACTAATGTCCCGGTACAAGCAGCATTACAAAGTGTGAAGCGTTGTTTAACAGAGTTCCCAGAGATAATAGAAGGTAGTAAAATGATGTTAAGTAGTATTATGGAAATCTTTAATATTTGTATGTCCTCCACCTACTTTAGGTTCAGAAATGAATTTTATAAACAAGTTAAAGGTGTCCCTATGGGACAACCACTATCAGTCCCGGTTGCTAATATTTTTATGCACTATTTTGAAAAAAATCTGTTGTTAAAATCTCCTCTCAAGCCAAACTTGTATGTAAGATTCCTGGATGATATGTTTATAATTTGGAATCATGGGGATAATGAGTTAAATAAATTCCTCGAATTAGCCAACCAATTAGGTGAATTAAAGTTTACTTTGGAAAAAGAGAATAATGATGAATTACCCTTTTTGGATGTGAAAATAAAACGGAATGGTCACAGATTGGAAAGAGTTATTTTTAGATAAGAAACTTATTCAGGACTCTTTCTTTATTTCTTCTCAAATCACTCATATGAAATGAAAATATTCACTCTCAAATCCATGATATTAAGAAGTCTTAGAATAGTTGATATAGAAAATAGAGATAAGGAAATGAGGAGATTAAAAGAAATATTCAAACTAAATAGCTATCCGTCAAGTATAATAGATAGATTAATAGATGAGATGTTACAGAGATTTAACAATAATATAATAAACAAAGTAAAGAAGGAAACAGAACCAGATAGGCACAAAATTATGGTATTACCTGATTCAAAATTGAGCAGGAAAATTAGAATAATAGCAGCTAAATACAATATTAAAACAGTTTTAAGACAATCGCTTACTATAGGCAATAAACTACCTAACCAAAAAGAAAGAGTAGAACCCCTCGAGACATCAGGGGTATATGCGATACCTTGCAAAGAATGTAATCTCAGGTATATAGGCGAAACCATGCGACCTATAAAGGTTCGAAGAGGTGAACACAAGACAGCCTGCAAATATGGACACATTCAAAGATCAGACCTAGCTAGGCATTCGCAGGAAACGGGTCATGAAATAGACTGGGAGGGATGTAAACGCACCGCGTTATGCAACCGCAACAGATTAACTAGACTAATTAGAGAGTCAATTGAAATAAAATCAGGAAAGGTGTAATGAATGTAACATCGGTAGAAAAATCATTGGGCCCAATATTTAATGAAGCATTTTCTACGGTCAGAAAACGTGAGGCTGCGGAACCTGAATTAAGTGGGAACCTAAGTAAAAAACCTCGCTTATAGAAAACTGATTGCGAATGAACTGTACCAATATCAATTCCTATATACTTATCTTTCTCAATAAAAATGTTCCAGAAGAGGGTATACAGATTTAGCAAGGGTTAGTAGATAGGACATTAGATTAGAGACATTTTACTCACACTGTTGCTTATATTTTATATATTTATGTAAGGTGGGAATATCTTAATAAATGAATAATACGTTAGTCCTAGAGAAGATATTCATGGTTAACAGCTATCAAGTATCCTTTTAAGAGGAACTCAAAATGTGGTAGATAGACGGATATATAGATAGGCCTATCGGTAGATAGATAGGTTTATTCTATATACATAATATATATATATACGGACATTAATCATTTTATACATTACCATTAAAATTATATATTTATTTAAGATGGTATATATATATATAAATAATTATATATATAAAAGACATTTAACTCACACTGTTGCTTATATATATATATATATATGTTTTTATACATATTTATATGTATTTTATATTTATAATGTATTTTATATATTTATATAAAGATGTGAATAAATAAATATAATTTGATTAATTAGTCAAAAAATGGAAGAAAAGAGAAAATTAATAATTTATTAGAAATACCACAAAACGTATATATATATATATATATACTCCATATATATATATATATATATATATATATATATATATATATATATATATATATATATATGATGATATTGGATTCACACTGTTGCTTATACTTATATATATATATATATATATATCTCTCTTTCTAGGTATTTATCAAAGGCCAACTATTGGCTCATTGAAATAACAAATCAAGGGTAGGATATGTGGAGATGAGTGGAATTGTGACTAGAAAAGTATTTAATAGCAGGGGGAGGGGTTGGGGGAGGGGTTGGTGAAGGGAAAAGTTATCATTAACATCAAGATAGTTCAATCTGGTGAAAAATAAATATAAACGAAGTTCCATTTGACTAGACAAGATCAATTGGAGATAGTCCGTGAAGTATCAGATCTTCAAGGTGAATGTGAGATCAAAACAAAGATGAATATGAAAAGATGGCGGCCCGGAGGTAGACGTCGACCGATGGAGTCCATTGTCGTGACGATTGAATTGATGGAGCAAAGCATGGACATGGATGGAGTCAGCAGGATTGAAGCGAGCGAGTCTTGCAGGGATCGCAGGCATCCGTAGAACGTGATTGTGATTAAAAGAAGACCAAGGAGAGTCGAAGTACGAAGCGAACCGTTGTTGGATCGGTAGGGCTGTTGGGTTTCCGGTCCTCCGCTGAAACAAGAAAGAAAGAAAAGAGTTGGATGAGCAAAACGTAGTAGAGTATCCACAACGTGGATATAATGGGGTAGGAATGGGCTGAGAGGTGGTATTAGTGAATCTAGAAGAAAAGAATAAGACAAGAGAGGTAAAGTGGAAGATTAGATGGCTCCCTGAGGGATTTAACCCTACGAAGTTAGTAAATGTGTGAAGTAAATGTTATGGATTGAGAAGGAACCAGTTTCGTTTCCAATCGGTCGTATCACAAAGAAGTTTGTTGAAGAAGTACTGATGGGCTGCCTTTTTGAATTCGTGCTGGGGTAGGAGCTTTATGTCTGTGGGAAGAGCGTTGAAGACATTAGTGGCTTTGGAGAAGAGATAGATTTTTTAAATATGGTGGGGGTATGGTTGGCTTGGATAGAAGAGTTACTAGAACGTGTGGCATAGTGGTGACTGGGGTGGGCAAAGTTGGAGAGTGGTAAGTAGGTTGTGATCTTGTGGATAAAAGAAATGAGGCGAAGGTGACGCGTGAACCAAAACGGAAGAAGGTTTGCCAGAAGAAGGTGTTCCCTATAGTTTTGGCATTTTGGGAAGACGCGTTTTAGAAATCTGGAGGATACCTGTTCAATAGTATAGGAGGAGGCGAGGGTGAGAGGACAGTAGAATTCGCTGGCGTAGGAAATGAGGGGCAGAACGTAGACCTTGAATAACGTGAGTGGAGAGTGGGGTTGTTAGTCTTAAAACAGATCAGAGTTTGGAAGTAGTGTGTATAAGGTGTAGGGAGAAGTCTATGGATTTTGAGAAATGAATGCCAAGATGTTTGGCCGAATCTATTATTTCTATATCAAGGGGGTAGTTGGCAACCGGAATAGAGCAGAATGGATCAGAAGAGAGTTTCATTATGCGAGTTTTGGTGAGATTTAGTTTGAGGCCGATTCTGCTGAGCTGCGAGTGGAGCAAGGATAGGAGCTCCGATATAAGGGATAAGAAGCGGTTGGATGTTTTGGAGTTGCTGAATACGATAACCATGTCATCCACATATTTGAACAGTTTGAAAAGCTTGTCATCAACCTGTATGTGCGCGAGCGTAAGGTTGAAGAGAATGGGACCAAGTACGGAGCCCTGGGGAACACCGGATCTGGTATGGGCTGGCCTCGAGTGACTACTGCCAACTTTTACTGTCGCATATCGGTTTCGGAGATAGTAACTAATAAGATTGAGAACGTTGCCGCAGATACCGCTTCTCAGTAAGGCGGATTCGATTGCTGAGAATGACAGCGAGTCAAAAGCCTTGGAAATATCCAGGAATAGGCGGGTGCACTGAAGCCCTTTAGAGAAGGAGGAGTAGCAATGATCGAGAACACTAACTAAGTTGGTGGAAGAGGAGCGGCCATTCAAAAAGCCATGTTGATCATCGAGGAGATAGAAGTTTACATGAGACTTAATGGAGGGGTAGATTAGGTTGTATAAGATCCTGTCGAAGATTTTGCTGAAAGAAGGGACGATAGTAATGGGGCGGAGATCTTTAAATGATGAGATCGAAGAAGTGCCATTTTTAGGGATAGGAGAGATCGTCGAATTGAGCCAGTCCGGGGGAAGATAGGTGGTTTCGAGACAATGATTAATAACATCTGCAATCAGAGAGAAGACGTTCCAACCTAGAATGGTAATCATACTGACCGAGACACCATATTGATCAAATTGGTGTTTAGATTTAATGTTTTTAATTGCTTGGGCAACGGAAGCCGCAGAGACATGGAACCAGCGTAGGTTCTCGGTGTCTCCGTTGTCTAACATCTCAACAGGCGGAGTGGGAGTGGAAAAGGAGTCGAGAAGGTGAGTCAGATAATCATTGGCGAAGCAGGGGTCGCCTGACTGAGAGAAGTTGATAAACGAGGTTTTAGGCTTTTGCAGCAATTGGTGTTTGAAGATGGCGAACTTTGCCCGGGGGTTAGGAGCTAAGCGGAGGCGTTTTTCGATGTGGAGCGCTTGTTTGTTGATAGCCTGTTTAATGAGCCCATCAATGCGTCTCAGAGAGAGGGCGCGGGCAAGTGACGATGTGCGTAGACGAGAGTTGCGTGCGAGGTTGTCACGTGCCTTAAACAGAGCGTTCAACTTATTCGTCGAGTATACGTGTTGAATAGAGGTGGCGGAGTTATAGTGGGAGGATAGGATGTTATGGACTTTGGAAAAGCACGAGGAGAGATTGTTTGGGAGAAAGAGGTCCCTCCAGTTAACTGTGTCACAGAGTCGGCGGAACTCTTCCCAGTTGGTGAATCGTCTGAAAGATTGGGTGTCTTCTCGAGGGGTGAAGGATAAGAGGTAAGAGGAAGGATACCTGACAGTGATCAAGGTTGGGGAAGATTTCCCGAGAGCGAACATCGATCACCTCGTTATTGGAGAGTACACAATCCAGTTGGTTGTTCCCTCGGGTAGGAAAATGCACGAATTGGTGTAGCAGGTTGTCCGTGAAGAGTCAAAGCAGTGGGTGACTTTCGGAAGCTAGATTATGCCAGTTAGTCATGGGGAGGTTGAGATCACCCACAACGACGTAACAATCGGAGTGTAAAGGGAAAAAAGTAGATAGGAGTTGGGCCCCGCAAGTGTCGTCGATGAGTGAGATATTAGGGGGTCTGTAGACAACACAGGTAGATATGCTTTGGTTAAGGATTTGTTGCTGAAACGAGAAAAATTCCAATCCTTGAGAGTTCGATGTCGACAAGCGTTTGGGCATAAGAAGGGATCGGACATAGGCAGCTAGTCCGCTTCCACGACCGACAGTTCTGTCGCTACGAAGGAACATGTAATTCATGAATGAGGAAAAGATCATCACAGTGGATGGAAGGGGACAGCCAAGTCTCAACAAGAACGCATATGTCAATCTCGTTAGAGGACAGAAAAGCTCGTAGTTGATTGATTTTAGGCGTAAGTGACCTGCAGTTGATGAGGATTGCTGAGGTGGATGGTTAGATACACATGTATGTACATATTGATAATGTATTTTATATAATATAAGGTGTGAGAGCTAACCTATTAAATAATTATTAATATTATGTATGTATATACATACATATATATATATATATATACATATATATATATATATATATATATATATATATATATATGGGATTATGGATGATGGACTCACTGTTGCTTATTCACATATATATTTTTTATACATATTGACATGTATTTTATATATTGATATAAGGTTGACTAACGTAATAAATACTATATAATATAATATAATATATATATATATATATAAAGGTGTTACGATATTATATTTAGATATATATGTATATAGATATAATGAATTATTTTAGTCATATGAGCAAATATTCTTATGCAATTATTTCTAATAGTTGATTAACTTCGCATTGTGCTTACGATTAGTTTTTGAAAAAACGTTAGTTGTCCAGACTATCTCTATCTTTCTCTCTTTAATCGTTCACCTAAGCGTCGCTATGACATTCACTCTCCATCCATCTACGTAACTTGCTGCTCCATATTTGAACTAATTTGTTTCTATGTGCGCAATACCTCATACACCATTGTATACATTAGAGTTCCCGGCTTTAAATAAAATACAGTATATGACAGTCAAGGTTTTAGTTTTATCGTTTTTGAATTTTGATTACAGTGACATAGTAGCAATACAGCTATAACAAATAATAAAAGGTTCGATACTGTCTATCTTGTAGGGGTACTTTTCGCTCTTGCTTTCTCGTTCCTGATTTTGTACCTACTCATATCAATGATTTATGTGGTACCCGAAGCATTCAAACTCAGTCTGTTCACAAGATGGTTTAATATTAAGAAGGCCGAAGAAAGGTTTCATGTATATATTCCACACAATGTAGCACATATAAATATAAAGTGATTTATGTCTATAAAGCGAAATGTTTAGCACAAATGTCTGGATTGGCATGAATATAGTCATATGATTGAAAATACATGATAATATGAACATAGTAAAATTGATTTATGTTTATAAAGTAAAATGTTTTATACACAAGTGGTTATTGTTACACAAATGTCTGAACAGAATTGTATTTATACCCAATGACACAACAGATCACCGCGTGATCCTCGCGGATCGCGCGCGGTTCTGTCTATTTATAAAAACACTATTAATTACAAATAAAATTGCAGTTCAATAAATATCGATTGAAACTGCTTGAGACTAAAAGAGATTGTTCCTGAAATCACAGCTAAGAGAAATATTGTTTAAGGACAGAGTTAGAATATTTGACCTTAAAGAGCACAGCGTTTGTAAAAATTGACCTTCGTTGGGTTGTAACACGGAGCCGCGTGTTACATACACCCCCCGACAGTGAAAATTAGTACACAATGAAGGGGGCTAACCTTACAGGAAATGTTATTGCTCTTTCATGCCGTATAACGACTGATTTTGGTTCTGTCAACACTGATACTGGCTCCTCTATTTTTCGCGTTCTTGGACGGATGGTTAGGTCGAAGTGTTCGAGAAAGTCACGTCCAATGATGTTTCATGTCGTGTTGTCGATGATAAACGGATATTTGAAACATCATTTTGAGTTGGAGAACGAGATTGTGTGTACTCGTACCCCAAACGTCGCTATGTTTGAGCCATTCGCGCAGGTCAGACTGTTGGTGTCGACTGGGTGGGTTGGTTCGAGATAATTGTGGCGTAGTGAGCTTACATCTGATCCAGTGTCTATGACAATTCATTCGCCAGAGATTGCGTCACGGATGAGAAAATATGTTGATAGTGGCAACCGGCGATGAGATTGATTGCTGGCATTTGGGCGTTTGAAGCATGAATTAATTGGAGCCGTCGCTGTAAAGACAATAATTTGATTGCGCTCTACCGCGAAGGCAACGTGCTTCGAGCCATCAGACGTGGAGCGGCCAACAATTTAGGGTGCTCAGCCTCTGCTGCCGCCGAGGAGGCTGACCCCACCCGTCTTCCGAACCTTCCATGGGCGGAATCACCTGCGTTGTTGAGGGTGACCACGCCCATTTGAACGTCGTGTCTGTGCGCGGGTATGTGCAGCCGTTTCCGAGGCAATAACTTGTGTAGTGGCCTTCATTGAAAGTGCTTGAATTTCTCAAAATCTAGCTGTTTATTAATTCCTTACTGGCTGTGAGTTCGACGAACCGGGACACCATAATGTAGGGGTACTTTTCGCTGTTGCTATCTCGTTCCTGATTTTGTACCCCTACTACTTATCTATGGTTGCTATTATTACTACCAGAGCATCCAATCAGTCTGTTCTTTTTCAGATGGTTAATATTAGAAGGCAGAAGAAAGGTTTCATGTATATATTCCACACAATATAGCACATATAAATATAAAGTGATTTATGTCTATAAAGCGAAATGTTTAGCACAAATGTCTGGATTGGCATGAATATAGTCATATGATTGAAAATACATGATAATATGAACATAGTAAAATGATTTGTGTTCATAAAGTAAAATGTTTATACACAAGTGGTTATTGTTACAAATGTCTGAACAAGAATTTGTATTTATACTTAATAAAACTTTAACCAGGTCCTGTGATCCTCGCGGATCGCGCGCGGTTCTGTCTATTTATAAAAACACTATTAATTACAAATAAAATTGCAGTTCAATAAATATCGATTGAAACTGCTTGAGACTAAAAGAGATTGTTCCTAAAATCACAGCTAAGAGAAATATTGTTTAAGGACAGAGTTAGAATATTTGACCTTAAAAAGCACAGCGTTTGTTAAAATTGACCTTCGTTGGGTTGTAACACGAAGCCGCGTGTTACAATCTCCTAATATTCTGCATACGAGATGAGATTATGTATACCGGGAATTTGAGATAGCTGAGGTAAGGATTGGTCTGCTATTTACAAATAGTTATATATTGAGTTTAGTTACTGAGACAAATTCTATGATTAAAACTAGTGTTGAGTCAAAAATTATATATAAATAGAATGGTTTTGGAACGAGGTTACCACATTTGCTTAAATCTGCTATTGTGATTAAAGTGTAAAATGCGGCTCCGTGTTACAACCCAACGATGTTTGATACAGTGCTCTTTAAGGTCAAATAGTCTAAATCTCTTCTTATACAATATTCCTTTTAACTGTGATTTTAGAAACAATCTCTGTTAGTTTCAAGCAGTTTTAATCGATATTTATTGAACTGCAATTTTAATTCTAATTAATAGTTTTTTTATTAAATAAACAGAACCGCGCGCGATCCGCGAGGATCACGCGGTGGACTATTGTGTCACTGCGATCTTATTTCGCTTAGTTGGATAAGTTACACTTTGGATTTACTGTGCATATTCAAGAAGGCCTATCCGAACTTCAGAGAATAATGAATTAGTATAATGACATGAGTTTAAAACCATAGCAAGTAGTGAACTAAATATTTGTGAGTTTTTTGTCATTGAAGTCTTTATACGGTTTACATATCCTTTTTTAGTGATAACTTTTAACATTGATTCCATTCATGTCATCATGTATTTTCAATCGAGTTTTTATCATTGAAGTCTTCAAACGGTTTATATACTCACTTTTAGTGATAACTTTTAACATTGATTCCATTCATGTCATCATGTATTTTCAATCGAGTTTTTATCATTGAAGTCTTCAAACGATTTACATATTCCTTTTTAGTGATAACTGTTAACCTTGATTCCATTCATGTCATCATGTATTTTCAATCGAGTTTTTTGTCATTGAAGTCTTTATGGGGCTTACCCCTTCATTTTTAGTGATAACTTTTAACGATGACTTTTTCCGTATCATCATATGTTTTAAATCGATGGTATAAATACAGTTCAATTCAGACATTTATAAGCGAATAACTGATTGTGCATAAAACATTTCTCTTTGTAAACATAAATCATTTTAACTTTTGTCGTCCAGAAGACGGACAATTTAGTTTAACTGTGAATGGTGTTTAAGACCTATTTTTGCATAATTCTCAATTTGGGTGAACTTTAGCATAAATTTATATCCATCAGGTTGGTATCATGTACCGACTCGGAAACCATAGTGTTAGTATCGGTACTCCTCACCGATTTCAAAAAAGTTATCGGTTACTAACACAATAGCCATAGTGTTAGTATCGCTGAACTCGGTATATATATTATATAGTGTGAGTTAGCATTGAAGTCGTATTGTCGTTGACTTAAGATTATGTTAGCTTCACTATTACAGGTTTACACATTCGTCTAGGAGATTGTACCGTCCTATTATTCCACATTCTTCTACCAAATATATAGTGGTTAAAGGGCGTAATACCGGCTCCTACTGATGAGTCGCCAGTAAGCACAGAAACGAATGTGCATGAGATTATACTTTCCGTTCATGCTGCCTTTGGTTTATCCTTCTGGTCACAACTGAACTAATTTGGTACTAGGTTCGCAAAACCTAATACATACTTGCATATATATTAGTTCTTCGCAACAAACAGTATTTAACTGTAATATATTGAATTGAATGATGTCATGCTTACCGCGAAATGTGATAACTGATATCGATGAAGGCCAGAGTGTATGGTTTAACTGGAGTAACAGGTGTTCGGAAATTGTTGTGATTCTCAATTTGGGTGAACTTTAGCATAAATTTATATCCATCAGGTTGGTATCATGTACCGACTCGGAAACCATAGTGTTAGTATCCGGTACTGATCGATTTCAAAAAAGGTATCAGTTACTAACACAATAGCCAAAGTGTTAGTATCCTTTACAGACTCGGTATATATATTATATATAGTGTGAGTTAACGTGAAGTCATATTGTCGTTGACTTAAGATTATGTTAACTGCTATTACAGGTTACACATTCGTCTAGGAGATTGGCACTGTCATATTATCAAATATATAGTGGTTAAAGGGGCGTGACCAAGCTCCAACTGATGAAGTCGCCAGTAAGCACAGAAAACGAATGTGCATGAGATTATACTTTCCGTTCATGCTGCCTTTGGTTTATCCTTCTGGTCTGAAAGCTGAACTAATTTGTTACTAGGTTCGCAAAACCTAATAAATACTTGCAAAATCTCTGTTAGTTTCAAACAGTTTTAATTGAGATTTCTTGAACTGCAATTTTATTTGTAATTAATAGGGTTTTTATTAAATAAACAGAATCGCGCGCGATCCGCGAGGATCACACGGTGGACTATTGTGTCACTGCGAACTTATTTCGCTTATTTGGATAAGTTACACTTTGGACTTACTGTGCATATTCAAGAAGGCCTATCCGAACTTCTGAGAATAATGGATTAGTATAATGATATGAGTTTAAACCCATAGCAAGCAGTAAACTTAATATTTGTGATTCTTTTGTCATTGAAGTCTTTATACGGTTTACATATCATTTTTAATGATAACTTTTAACGTTGATTCCATTCATGTCATCATGTATTTTCAATCGAGTTTTTGTCATTTAAGTCTTTAAACGGTTTACTTATTCCTTTTTAGTGATAAATTTTAGCGATGACTTTTTTTCATGTCATCATGTATTTTAAATCGATGGTACAAATACAGTTCAATTCTGTCATTTGTATGCGAATAACTGATTGTGTGCAAAACATTTTCTTTATAAACATAAATTGCTTTTACTTTTTGCGTCTAGGGGAGCGGACAATTTAATGATTTAACTGTGGTGGTGTTTAAGACCTACTTTTATAAAACATTTTCTTAATAAACATAAATCATTTTAACTTTTGCCGTCTAGAAGACGGACAATTTAGTTTAACTGTGAGTGGTGTCTAAGACCTACTTTTGCATAAAACATTTTTCTTTATAAACATAAATCATTTTAACTTTTGCCGTCTAGGAGACGGACAATTTAGTTTAACTGTGAGTGGTGTTTAAGACCTATTTTTGCATAAAAATCTGTTTTTGCAGCAGGCCAACATATATTCAATTTGGACTAACTGTGAATTATATTTCTATTTGCAACATTGTGTATAATATACGTATGGCCAGATGTTTTTGCCTTCTCACATCAACCATCCGAAAAAGATCAGAGACTGATTAGGTGCGCGGGTAGTAATAATAGCCACCATGGACTGATATGAAAGGCACAGAATCTCGAACTAGATAGCATCCCCGCAAAATACCCCTACAAGATTTGGTCACAGAATTGAGCTTGGATAATTTCCACTGGCTCTGCATGATCCATCTGATTTTGAGCCCAAGATTAATGGTGACGCCTATGGACTTTTGGATGGTCTGATGATTCCCTCTTCCAGTTGTCTTTAAAATACTTCTTAGATAGCTTTTATTTTTGCAGGGGATTGCGGTATTTGTTCGTGTGCATAGGTTTTCCTTTCGTGTAGATAAGTTGCATCGCGTTAGAAATTCGTAGCTCTGACTTTCTGAGATCGAACAACTGCTTGTTTTCTCAGAAGAGCTTTGGATATCTCTGTTGGATGGGGATGGCTTTATAACCTGTAACTACAGACGTTCGGAGGAAAGTGTCCAAAATCTTGGCACAAGTCCGGTGGAGAGATCAATGAACTTTTGATTAGCAATATCAACAATGAATCGATTTTCAACCGGAAATCCAGGACTTTATGCTGTGTGAGACATTGGCGACGAAGAAGTTGTGAGAAAATTTGCTTCATAAATCTATACTGAGAGTGAGATGTCAGCAACCATAAGTAGGAATGGTCTCCCCTGTAGCTGTTTTGAGTAGAACGGTTGCATGAACTCACAAAGAGTCCTATCTAGGACTGGCGTTAATTCAGCAGAAACTCCTCGCAGAAGCGCCCCTATTAGGATAAGGCGGGCAACACAATGATAGAAGCAGACGTTGAGCTAAAGTGGACATAAAATAATTAATATTTGTAAATTTTTTTACTAAATCGACTCTCTTTATCCGAGCAGAAAACTATATATACTTGATTAAAAATAAAGCATATATGGTACCTTTACAAATAGCTTCTGATAGGTTGGAAGCGTTTATTCAAGGACTGACTATACAAATGAACAATTTAACTGCAGTATTAGGCATAATTAAGTCTCGTCTGGATGATACCCTGATAATAATTACCGTGGGAATCCACGTGCACGGCCCAACCAATATAGGTGCACACAATAAGAACACCTAGTGACATCTTGGCCATGGAATCACCCTTTAGAACAGAACCTGTTGCACCTGTGTCTATGATGTATTCTTCTCGGGTTTCAAAATCTAGACGACGGAGAAGTTCATTGTGTTGCTTCGCCGGGTTATATAGGCAAATAGACTGACCATTGAAAATGACATTATCGGTTTTGCCAACTATGTGGCGTATCCTGCGTGGACCAATGGAATCAACATAATCTGAAGCAATGGTTGTTTGAAAGTTGATATTTTTTGCACGAAGAATAGAAACTGTTGTCTTATTGATTGTGTTGATCTAAGGAAGGAAAATGACATCCGTTTGATAAACTTTCCGAGAGATGCAGGCCATAATTTTGATGATTATAGCAGTAAATTTTTTGGAGTATATCGACTAAATAATGGAGGTTGTCTCGATTGTCGTATGTACTGATTGATCGGTGTTGATCAGCGGTTTTGTTACTACTTTCGTGTCTATGACACTTCTTTCATGGATTTTGCTGAAATCTGAAATAGATCTTTCCAAAGTGAATAGCTTAACGTCATCAGATGTAAGACCGGAGTATGGAGACTGATCTAACTTAGAATTCAGGATATTCATGTTTGGAAGTGACTTTCAGAACATTAAAATGCATATATCAACATAAATATTTTTTTAAAGTTTAAAACATATACGCCCTGTAAATATTAAAGGCTAATAACTGAGCGCTTACCAAAATCTGCTTCCACTGTATGAAATCAAATTGAACGCAGAATATGGAACAAAAGCACGTAGGCGAAAAAATACGTTGACCGATTGAACCATAAGCTTTGATTCAGAAATGTTCTCAATGATCCGGATATCAGATAGGCTACCGTCGGTTTTTTTAATGTACACCAAATATTCTCGTCCAAAAACAAAATTTATTTAGTTTTAATTTTTGCTCAAAAATTTGAATTATCAAAAGAAGTTGTAACAGCAGTACTCCTGTCCGATCATTGCACGGTCGCCAATTTGTAAACGCCGCGGCTGGAAGTAAGTGTCGTGCGAGTGTCTAAGAAGACAGAGAAGAAAGCGCAAAGTGATTACTGTGGGTGGACCTTAACAGAGATAGTAAAGCGTTCAACGTCAAATGCCGTGAAAGTATATGAATTTTTACAATGTTAGGGGGTTTATAAGTTGTCTAGACACTTGCTCTCTCCTTCTGTTCTTTGGCTGATGTTCATTTGAATGTATGTTCTCGAGAAAGTAGAATTTTCAAAGTAGGATGTGCTAGTTGCTTTTTAAAGGCCCAGACTTGTCTTGTTGAAGATCTACAGCAACACTGAGATGACTGGCACACGTAAAAATCCAATTAGTAGATGATCGATTACGTGTGATTGGATGCGCAGCAACAAAAGGATTGGCGTGAATAAAGACTATGCGACAAGATAACGCAGCACAGAAAACGCAAGTCCAGTAGTCGGCGTAGCTAGTGAGCAAAGAGGAGAAAATCATAGCAATCCATCTATGCGAGCAGAGCCAAAAGTGTGTTTCGAGGTAACATTCATCGTGCTTATATGGATACAAAGTCGCATGCATTTGGTCAACAATAATTTTGCACGTTTTAATTGGTCAAGCATATTAAAATTTGAATTTTATTTTGACATTTTGTTGGCGAATTAGTCTAAGCCGTTACAGAAATACGGATTAAATTTCAATGATCATGATTTCCTAAAAGTAGTTGTAGAGGAAGATATTTCCTTCGACAAATTAAAAGGACATTTATAGATAAATTTAAACCACCTTGGCTGATTGAAACGAATTTTATTTAAAAAGAAATTATTCGCTTATTTTCTAGAACATTCTTTGTTTAAATACTTGACAGTATATATACTTTTGAATAGTGCGTAATTTCAGTTTTGGTAATCTGTACTTGACTGGCCTGACTTTCCTCAGCAAAGCTGCATTTGTTTCTTTTCTCCAATTACGTTTATAATTACTCGATTTTCACAATATACACCTGTTATCATTTTTTAATCGTACATATTTGGGACGTTCTGGAACAGGTAATTTAATAATTCTGTTTTTCACGACTTATTGCTTTCCAGGTTATTTGATCGGGTGTTTTGCTGCATAAGAAGTTCACAGTCTGTTTGCCTAACACTAAGTTAACAAATTAATAATTAAATACGATCAGCATGGAAGCTAATCTTAGGTTTGAGGACACTAGCAAATTGGCTCAAGATAAAGCAGGCATGAATTTAATAGATGTGAATGAGAATTCTAGCTTATCAGATTCAAATTGGCAATTAAGAACTGAAAACGATTTGGCAACAATGGGGTTCTCAGTTACTAATAGGTATGGAGACTCTACGTTGATATGGATCCTGTAGAGGCTCCAAACCTATTAGTAACTGAGAACCCCATAGATGCAAAGTCGTTTTCAGCCCTTACATGCTTATTTGAATCTGATATGCCAGAATTCTCGTTCACAGCTATTAAATTCATGCCTGCTATATCAAACTTAAGATTAGCTTACATGCTGATCAAAATTAAATATTAATTTGATAATTTAGTGTTAGGCAAACGGAATGTAAACCTCTTATGTAGCAAAACACCCGTTCAAATAACCTGGAAAGAAATAAGACGTGAAAAAACAGAATTATTAAATTACCTGTTCCAGAACCTCACTAATATGTACGATTCAAAAGACAAAATGATAGCAGGTGTATATTGTGAAAATCGAGTAATTGTATACGTAAATTGGAGAAAAGAAAAATATGCGACTTGCTGGAAAGTCAGGCCAGTCAAGAACAGATTATCAAAAGTGAAATTAGGCACTATTCAAAGTATATATACCGTCAAGTGTTTAAACAAAGAATGTTCTATAAAATAAACGAATTATTTCTTTTTAAATACAATTCGTTTCAATCAACCATGGTGGTTTAAATTTATCAATAAATGTCACTTAAATTTTGTCGGAGGAAATATCTTCCTCTACATACACCATCTTCTCAAAAAATGACGGCTTATAATAGAAGTAGTCATTATTCTTCGGCTGACGTTGTACTCTTCCTGAACGAGTTGTGCATTATGGCGCTCCTGATGTCGACATCGCACCCTGTACAGTTTTCACTGGCACTACTAATTCGCCTGATGTTGGCAGAACGATCTGATCTCGTAACTCGGTAGAATATGATGTTGATGTTTTCGACATAGCGTCCTGTGAGAGTTGCTGCATTGTATTATGTGCTTGCGTGATTGGATTGCACACATCAGATTGGTTCATGAAACGATGTTCATTCAAATCAGCTGGTAATTCAGTCCTATAATCAATCCAGATAAACTGGGGAAGGCAGCGATCCAAAGTTACACAATCCTCTATGCCATTTATCTCTATGGTGACAGTTTTGTCAGTCATCCTCTTGACCTTATATGGTCCTTTGTAAAATGGTGTCAGGCAGCTATTCCTATTTTAATTAAATACATAAACATACGAAGCCGATTTTAGATCAGAAGATACATAGCAGTTGGTTTTTGCTTTTCTAGTCTTGGTCGGAGCCAAAGACACATCTTATCTCTATGTGCTCCTACAAAAAAATCTACATAGCTAGAAGCCCAATCAAAATTACTTGAAGTGTCTATTAGAATATCTCCAGATAACCTTAATGGTTCTCCATATATCAATTCTGCTGTTGAAAGTCCTAACTGTGCCCTATATCTGTTGCGCATGGCAAGTAATACTATAGGAAGATCGTGTATCCAGCTTGTTCCACTAGTACACATTAAATCAGGTTTCAGTTCTGGATGCAGCCTTTCTACCATCTCATTCGCTCATGGATTGTATGCGCTAGTATGCAATACATTTGTTTCCATGATATTGAGAGATCTTACTAAAAGCTCTGACATAAATTGACCACCGCGATCACTAGTGACTCTTTCTGGAACACCGTTACGCGATAGCCAGTTATGTATGAACGCGAACAAGACTTCTTGCGCTGTCATATCTTTCAAATTCTCTACTTCAAATTGGCGACTAAAACTATCTACCATTGTTAGCAAATATTTTTGGCTGTTGACTTCAGGCATGTCGACAATGTCTATTTGTTCGTTTCTGAAACGTCCAATTGGTATCCCAATATTTGGTTTAGGAGCTACCGCTATTGGGGAAGCAAAATTGTAATTTGATCTTCTACAAATCCCCTCTTTGCGAAATTGGTGAAATTCGGACACAACAACTTGTTGCTTGTGTTGTGCCAATTGTTGGGCCTTTCGTGAACAAGCAATGGAGCCACCAATTCTATTTGGTGCTCTACTCCTGTCTTTAATCCTGTTCTTTTGGCACTAAAAGTTTGAAAAACTTCAAGATGTTTCTCGATGATGTCGACAAAGTCATGTGCGACCGTGGGAGAGAATAAAAGGACTGTTCTAACTGTCAAAGTTTTAGACTTAGTGTGTGTTAACACCCCTACGCCTTCTGCGATAGTCCTAGTTTTTGGATCTAGAGTCAGTTTGAAGTGCGTCAAGAAATCCATCCATATGATATGGTCCTTGACATCAGCTACGAGAAAGCTCTAAGTAAAAGAAGATTTCTGGCCAAAGGTCACCGACATTTCTTTCATCCCCCTGACTCCTATCGCACTTCCATTTGCGGGCCATAGTTGATAATCAAATGTGAAGCAATCTGCTTCCACCACGTCTGACGTAACTATGTTAATTCATCTTTAATAATGAATTTGTTGCTATGTAATCCGGCAATGTTTTCCATATTTCCGCATAGGAAGAATCTAAGCCTCTTGCCTTCTGCTTCAGTGCTATTTGATCTAGTCGCATCTTTTGCTTTCGCCTTAAGTATGCCTTTTAATGTCATGTCTGGGAGCCTTTTTAATGGAACCCCCTTACGGCTCCTAATAGCGTGGTTTTTATCCTTTTCCCTGTGATGAATTCCTCTCTACCGATTTAGTGCTTCCTTTCCATTTGGGTTCACCTAAACGCGGGTATATGCAATTCTCTCCTTGGCACTTTTCAATTCGTCCATATACACCATCCGCACGGCCCATCAAAGCGTTAACACGAGTGACTCCCTCGACATCTAGTATTTCTATCCTGTCTCTGAAGTTGCAAAATAGCTCTCGCCATATCATCCATTCTTCGATGTATACCAGAAACTTCTCTACATAAGTAACGCACACTTTCTTGTAGCGTCATAGTGGTTTCGGTATCTGCCCTAACTGGCTGCACCATGACAGAATCTACCGTTACGGCATGTACCTGTGGTTCCGGCTGTTTATACACTCCGTCTAGCCATCTGAGTTTACGTGACCAATCAAAATTCGATGTTTCAAATACCTCTAATGTGGCTCTAAGCCTGGATGATAGCTCAGTTGTAATATTAGAATTCACCACATCTCTAAATATATTCAACCTGGAACCTTTCGTACAAAGGCGTTCATAATACTCTGATAGAAGTTGACGCCACATCTTTTCTAGGCGTAATAATTTGCACATTTGTGCCGATCTTCCAGGCTGATATCTCTGTTGATTTTCGGCCATTAGTAACTCAAATGCATTATACGGATCTTCTTCCACAATTCTGTCTCTAAACTTTTTCAAGGTGCTTCTGAAATTCTCAGGCAATGCCATCCATGCTCCAGCAAATTTCTCCATAGAGTTTACAATCTGGTAAGCTTTAAATATAATTTGGGCATCCCCGACCCAACTTGAGTTATTCTCGGATCTATACTGTGCTAGGCTAAATATTTTAGACTGGCGCGGTCGCCATATTTTTAGAGGCTTCAAACCTATTAGTAACTGAGAACGCCATAGATTCCATGTCGTTTTCGGTCCTTATATGCCCTTTGGAATCTGATAAGTTAGTACTCTAGTTCACATCTATTAACTTCATGCTGCTATATCTTGAGCTAATTCGCTTGTGTCCTCAAACTTAAGTTTAGCTTCCATGCTGATCCTACTTAATTATAAATTTGATAACTTAGTGTTAGGGAAACTGAATGTGAACTTCTAACTTAGCAAAACAACCGATCAAATCACCTGGAAAGAAATAAGATTTGAAAAACAGAATTATTATATTACCTATTCGAGAACGTCCCCAAATATGTACGATTCAAAAGACAAAATGATAGCAGGTGTATATTGTGAAAATCGAGTAATTATAAACGTAATTTGCGGAAAAGAAAGAAATGCAGCTTTACTGAGTAAAATCAGGCCAGTCAAGTACGGATTACCAAAACTAAAATTACGCACAAATCAAAAGTATATATACTGTCAAGTATTTAAACAATAAATGTTCTGAAAAAAAACGAATAATTTCTTTTTAAATAAAATTTGTTTCAATCAACCAAAGTGGTATAAATTTATCAATAAATGTCACTTTAATTTTGTCGGAGAAAATAACTTTTGTGGAGGAAGATAAATCCTCCGCCAAATGTAAAGTAACAATAACTGATAAATTTAAACCACCATGGCTGATAGTAATGAATTTTATTTAAAAAGAATTTTTTATTTTATTTTCCAGAACATTCTTTGCTTAAATACTTGACTTTGAATTGTGCGCAATTTTCAGTTTTCGAATGTCACGTTCCTTAACTGGTTGTATCTTCCGTTGGTTTGCTGCAATTATCCTATTTTTCTTATTAAAAACTGATCAACATACACAATATATATCTGCTTAAACTGTCTTGCATTTTTCATTGAAGCACATAGAAGGGACGTTCTGGAACAGATTATTTGTTTGGGTGTTTGCGAAAGACAGATTTCACATTCCGATTTGCCTAACATTAGGTGTCGATTTAATAAATAAACTTCACAGACATGAACGCTGATATTTAATTGCCGATCTAAATTTAGCAGATGCAAATGGATATATAAGTATATCAGAGTCTACTGTAAATTTTAGGACTACAAGCGATCTGGCATCTATAGGGTTCTCAGACACGAATAGGTTAGGAGCCTCTACAAAATTTGGCGACCACGCCAGGATCCGAACCTGGAATCTTCGGCTCTGCAGTATAAATCTGAAAAACATTCAAGTTGGGTCGGAGATGTCCAAATGATATTTAGTGCTTAAAATATTGTAAATCCTACAGAGAAACTTGTTGCAGCATGGATGGCATTGCCTGAAAATTTCCGAAATGCCTTGGAAAATTTCAAAGACCGAACTATGGAAGAAAAACCGTACAATGCATTTGAGTTATTAATGGCTGAAATTCAGCAGAGATATCAGCCTGGACGATCGGCACAAATGTGCGAATTATTACGCTTAGAAAAATTGGGGCGTCAATTACCGTCCGAATATTATGAACGCCTTTGCACAAAAGCTTCCAGGTTGAATATATCCAGAGATGTAGTCAACTCCATTTTCACAGCTGAGCTACCAATTAGGCTTAGAACCACATTGGAAGTATTTGACACTATGAGCATTGATTGGCCAACAAACCTCAGAGGGTTAGACGGAGTGTATAAACAGCAGCAACCACAAGTACATGCTGTAATAGCAGATTCTGTCATGGTGCAGCCAGTCAGGGCAGATGCTGAAAACAACCTGACTATACAAGAAACCTTGCGTTTCTTATGTAGAGAATTTGCTAGCATACGTCGTGACATTTCGCAACTTTAGAATCAGAATAGGTATACTAGACGTCGAGGGAGTCACTTGCGTCAACGCTTCGAAGGGCCACGCGGATGGTGTAAGGAAAATTGCGAGTACGGACGAAGTGCGAAAGCCAAGTTGAGAATTGAATTTACCCGCGATTAGGTGGACCCAAATGGACAGGAAGCACAAAACCGGTAGAGAGAAATCCATCACCAGGAAAAGGATAAAACCCCCGCTAGTAGGAGCCGTAGGGGGGTTCCATTGCAAAGGCTCTCAGATATGCCTTTAAAAGGCATACTCAAGGCAAAGGATAAAAAGGCGACAGGACCAGTTAGCACCGATGCAAAAGGCAAGGGAATCCGATTCTTACTAAGCGGAGATCTGAAAAACATTGCCGGATTATCCAGCAACTAGTTCATTATTACGGATGAATTATCTGGATTAGAATTTCTCATCGATACGGTTGCTGATGTAAGCATAGTTAGGTCAGACGTGGTGGAAGCAGATTGCCCCACATTTGACTATCAACTATGGGCCTCAAACGGTAGTCCGATAGGAGTGAAATGGATGAAAGAAATGTCGGTAACGTTAGGCCAGAAATCTTCTTTTAGATGGAATTTTCTAGTAGCCGATGTCAAGGACTATATCATTGGCATGGATTTCTTGACACATTGCAAGCTGATATTAGACCCCCAAGATAGGACTATCGCAGAAGGCGAAGGGATGTCAACACCTACTGAGTCTAACACATCGGCAGTTAGAACAGTTATTTTACCTCGTCCAACGGTCGCACATGACTTTGCCGATATAATCGAGAAGCACCTAGCAGTGTTTTAACCTTTCAGTGCCAAAAGGATAGGTCTGAAGACAGGAGTAGAACACCAAATAGAATTGGTGGCTCCGTTGCCTTGTTCACCAAAGGCTCAACCATTGGCACAACACAAGCAACAGGTTGCTTTGTCCAAATTTCACCAATTGCGCGAAGATGGGATTTGTAGAAGGTCAAATTCTAATTTTGCTTCCCCAATAGTGGTAGTTCCCAAACCTGAACCGGGTCAATGGAGGGTTTGTGGGAATTATCGTCTATTAAACTCAGTGACGAAGGGTGATTCTTATCCTCTCTCTAACCAGAGTACTTTGCTCCGAGATATAATGGGATATGAGGTTAATTCAACTTTAGATCTCCAGAAAGCGTACTATCAGAGTACCAATGGAGGAAAGTTCGATACCACTCACCGCAGTCAGATTTCCAGGAGGGGAATCGCATGAATTTCTTCGAATGCCTTTTGGTTTGAAAAATGCCAGTCAGACATTCCAGCGTTTGGCTGAAGAAATCCTTCAGAATTGTCTATTTGCGAGGGTGTACATAGACGACATAATAATTTTTAGTCGCTCACGAAATGAACATCGTACGCATTTGGAAACTGTTTTGACCAGGCTGGAACAATATGGATTAGTGGTCAAACCTAATAAGAGTAATATCGGATGCTCTTCAGTTAGATATCTTGGTTATATACTTTCCAAAGATGTAACTAAACCTTTGGAAGATAAGATACAAGCTATTAAAGACGTAACAGAGCCCCGAACCGTGCGCCAGCTGCGAAGGTTCTTGGGTATGATCAGCTATTACCGTCGATTCATTCCAGGTCTAGCCGGAATTCTTGGATCGTTAACACGCCATCTCACTCGTGAAAAGAGCACGATCAAGAAGTCTTGGCCTATAAACTTGAGCCCAGAAGACCGAGAAAATTTCCAAAAAGCCAAGAAAATGTTAAGTGACATAACCACATTAGCACCTGTAGATTGGGAGAAACCTATCGAGCTAATCACAGATGCCTCAGATGTTGCATTAGGGGCAGTGCTACAGCAAAGAGATCAGGACATAGTAAGACCGATTGGGTTTTATAGCCGTAAGCTTAATGATCGAGAAAAACTTTATGATACGTTTGGCAAAGATCTTCTAGCAGTGTATGCCGCAGTGCTACACTTCGAGCATTACTTAGACGGACATAAGTTTAAGTTATCGACCGATCATAAGCTATTGATCAGTAAACTTGGTAAAACAGCTAGGCTTAATTACTCTCGTAGAGTAAATTCCCAAATAACACGCTTAGCAGAGTTCGATTTCACTGTGTCTCATATTGCTGGTAAGGAGAATGCGGTAGCCGATGCACTCAGCAGACCGAATGAAACCGATGTCGAGCTGATATTTAAAGGTTCGTTGAAGAGTTTAGATAATTCGATGCATGATTTAGTTAGTCAAATCGAGGAAGCGCAAGGATCGGATCCCTTTACGCTAGTTTTGTCCAAAAGGCCAGGATATGTGCGTAAGATCATAATTGGCAAGTGGTTGTTATGCGAAACGTCTAGAATTCAACCACGACCGTATGTGCCGTTGGAGTTACGGGCCAAGATTATCCAAGTGTTACATGACATGGGTCATCCATCCATTAAAGCCACCATTCGATTGATCAACGACAGATACGTATGGCCGCACATGTCTAAAGACATACGGGTATAGGTAAGAGCCTGTGCCAAGTGTCAAACGTGTAAGGTGTGGAGACATACCAGAACCGAGATAAAGAATATTGGGATATCAGTTGGACAGTTCAGAAACGTACATATAGACATTGTCGAGATGCCTGAAGTAAATGGTAACAAATACTTGCTGACTATGGTAGATAGATTTAGTCGTCAATTCGAAGTGGCGATTTTAAAAGACATGACAGCGCAAGAAGTCTTGTTCGCGTTTCTACATAATTGGATATCGCGTTATGGTGTTCCGGAAAAGGTCACTAGTGATCGCGGTAGTCAATTTATGTCAGAGCTTTTTGTAAGATCCCTCAACATCATGGGAACCACTATAATACATACTAGCGCGTATAACCCACGAGCAAATGGGATGGTAGAAAGGCTACATCGTGAACTGAAAGCTGCATTAAGGTGTACTAGTGGAACAAGCTGGATACACGATCTTCCTATAGTACTACTCGCCTTGCGCAACAGATATAGGGCACAATTAGGTACTTCAATAGCAGAAATGGTTTATGGAGAACCATTAAGTTTGCCTGGAGATCTTCTAATAGAAACTCCAAGTAGTCTTGATTGGGCTTCTACTTATATATATATATGTGTCTTCTGATCTAAGATCGGTTTCGCATGTGTATGTATCTAATGAAAATAGGAAGAATTACCTGACACCATTTTACAAAGGACCATACAAGATCAAGAGGATGACTGACAATAATGTCATCATAGAGATAAATGGCATTGAGGATTGTGTTACGTTCGATCGTTGCATTCCCCAGTTTATCTGGATAGACAATATGACTGAATTAACAGATGCGTTGAATGACCGTCGTTCTATGGGCGAATCTGATTTGTGCAATCCCACCATACAGGCACATAACGAAATGCAGAACTCAAAAACGCGTTGTCTAATATAGCAAAATCTTATTCTAGCAGTTCACAGCATGAAAACCAGATGATACGGAAGACCCAGTGAAAACTGTACCGGGCGAGATGACGACTTCAGGGGCGCCATTATGCACAACTCGTTCTGGAAGAGTGCAACGTCAGCCGAAGAATCATGATTACGTCTATTACTAGCCGTCTTTTTTTGAGAAGGTGTTGTATGTGGAGAGTGTCACGTTCCTCGACTGGTTGTATCTTCCGTTGGTCTGCTGCAATATTCATATTTTTCTTTATTAAAAGCAGTCAACATACACAATATATATCTGCTTAAACTGTCTTGCATTTTTTATTGAAGCACACATAGAAGGGACGTTCTGGAACAGATTATTTGTTTGGGTGTTTGCGCGAGACAGGTTTCACATTCCGATTTGCCTAACATTAAGTGTCGATTTAATAAATAAACTTCACAGAACGCTGATATTAAATTTGAGGACACTGGTAAGTTAGTGCAAGATATTGCCTATCTAAATATAGCAGATGCCAATGGAAATATAAGCATATCAGATTCTACTGTAAATTTTAGGACTACAAGCGATCTGGCATCTATGGGGTTCTCAAACACGAATAGGTTAAGAGCCTCTGCTCTTGTTCACCAATACTCACTGATGTCCTATTTTAGGTCTAATGATTACTTCAATATTTTAATCTATTAAGATATTGATCATAAATTTTATAGGACAGACACGACAGTTTAATTTGTTGCATTTCACGCGTTCAATATTCGTTATTACTTGTTTTAGTTGTGTTATAAACAAGAGGGAAGTGCGGTATTATTGATTCTCCTTTTGCATCACCTGATTGTCGACCAAGATGAATTTTAAGTTTAAGGAAGAGCACACCTTTGGTATTGATTTACTAATTGTAAACTTTTTTAGACCAGAGATTAGCTGACGCTCGAAAAATAAAAAAGAAATATCCAGCAAGGATTCCGGTAGGTTTTTGCCACAAATAATAATTTCATCCTGTATATCTGGCTTTTTTAGATGAGAATTTGATAAAATATATTCAAACTAAAACAATTTTTTCTTTGTTTGCAACGTAACATAATATTGTTTTATGAATGATACAGTCAATGATACAATTCACTGTTTTCATAAAATTTCATTTCGATTTTTTGTATGAACAAGGAAATATTTACTTATTTGTATATAATTTTCTGCTTTGGTAGTATGTTACACACAAGCTCAACAGTGAACTGGGTATAACACGTATTTGTGCACTAGAAAAGGCTTGAGACATATATAAATATTAAACTGTAAAAATAAAACAGCAAAGTTCGTGTTGTCTAGAGGATATTTGACTATGCCTAGTTAGAATGGTAGTTTATCGATGTATTTGCCTTAATCAAGTTTTCGTCTTAAAGAATTTCGGCTTTGTATACGCAAATTTGTCTTTCGCCGAAAGTTTTCGGCATGTATATTTCTTCATATTGCAGAGGTGTACAGACTCCAACCCTGTTAGTTAAAGAGAACCCCATAGATGCCAAGTCGGTGTCAGTCTTAGTACAACTATTTGAGTCTGATAAGGCAGTTTTCTCGTTCATGTCTAAAATATCTTGTGCTAAATTTTCAGTGTCCTCGCATTCAATGGCCAAGGCTTCAATGTTAATCGAACTTAAATATATATTTGATTACTTTTTACTGGGTAACGTACTGTGTGCTTCTTGCGTAAAAATACACCAGACTCAATAATCTGGGAAGAAATAAGACGCGAGAACGGAATTATTAGATTACCCGTTCCTGAATGTTCCCAATATGTATGCATCAAAACACAAAGATGATAGCAGGTTTATATTGTAAAGATCAAAATTTGTATACACCAAAATATACAATAATGTACAAATGCAGCTTGCTAAAGAAAGTCACGCCAGAACAGTCAAAAGTGAATGTACGGCAAAGTATATAAACAGAGAATGTTCTAAAAATTAAACGAATACTAAAAAATATTCGTTTCAATCAGCCACGGGGTTTTGAATTTATCAATAAATGTTACTTTAATTTTGTCGGAAGACATCTTCCTCTACAGAGGCTCTTTCGTCACTATCATAAAAAGAGCCTCTGAGACGCCAGGCTCGGATAACCCCTTTATACGAGTAATCTAACTTAAGTGGCTTCTACTCAGGTACACTCTCTTAAATCGTTCTTGGGATCATGCACAATGAGTACTCTGTTTCATCAAACTTGTTGCTGTTATCCATAATGCTAAAGTAAAATTTATTACAGTATGTTTATTATAACAATGTAAGTCACCGACGAAATTTACTGTTCCAGAATCGAAAACTCAAAACAGAGTCTCAGTTAAAAAGTCAAAATCTTGGAACTATTCTAACAAATTAATTTTTTGAAACACAAAACATTTTATGACCCTTGGTAACATCACCTGTCCGAAAATAGAAATTGATTTATTTCTATGCGTGATAATTAAACTCTAACAAGTTAATTGTCCTCAACAGTAGAGGACGCTTTAGTTTGCTTGTGGACAATGTGGAAAGTATGTTATTTAGATTCAGTGACTCAATTCGTAATAGTAAATCCAGAAGCTCTGTTGCATATTAAGACGATAAGACCATTGATGCATCCAATTTTCCTATAAATCTTTGGTGAGAAACAAAATCGAGTGCAAGTATTAATTGCTCGTGTTATTTCAATATAGATCATTATTGTACTTTCAAAATTTGGATTTTAATATTTGCATTTGTGTGATACTGTCGAGCTTCATATATTAAATTTCCGTATTCAACAGGCTTAAAATACTCAGCTGTTGGTTGCGCATTTTGTTTTTAATTGATCGTTTAGTGTCATTAGTTTGAGACTGCAATTTTTAGTAATCTATTTTACTTTTTCTGGATATGAAAATTTGATGAATCTTAAATAGTATATAGAGATACAGTTGTTTAATATATTCGTGCAGATCGATTAAATTTTAATGTCGTTCTACTAAGCAATATCTGTTGAGGGTCAACCTGAGTGATATTTTGATTAGTAAAAAAAGTAGATATACACTTTAGGAAGTTGCTCTGAATCCTTCGAGCTTGTCTGGTGGTGCATTATTTGTAAGTTTAAATCATAGGTTGTGTTTTCAAGCACAGATCTTATATATGCCTCAAAATGAATAAGCCTAAGATCGGTTGCTTTTGTTTGCCGTAGTATCAAAACACGTCAGTTCGGGCTAATTATTGTAGTTTAACTGTATTGTGTTAATTAGGAAATAATAATAGATTGACATTCATCTGAAGTCTGCAAGCTTGATTTAAGGTGTTGTTCTGAACATACGCGTTATCAGTGCTTTTTTAATTGTATTGCGGTCTAATATTATAAAGCTGCTATTGTTATGAATCTTCAATATATCTAAGTCTACTTTTTATATACAGACAATTTTGCCCTTAATCACATACAGCAAAGATTTATCCTGCGCAAGACTTTCTGTGTATGCTAAGTTGGCAAATGTTCATCCTAGAAAGTGTTCTGGATGGCATTAAATTAATTATTTCATAGTTCATTAATTGTGAGATCGAAATAGTGATTGTGTATGTGAGAATTGCTCGCATATCATAATAGAACTACATCTGAACAATTGGCTGCACAAACAGCTGTGTCGAAAAAGAAAAGTTGATCAAACTTCCATTAAATACTGTCTGCTACTAGATTCCCGCAGATTTTCTTCAATTCTTGTCTATATTAGTGAGAGTACAGTTCAGTGCGATCAAATAGTTGATGCCTCCAATAGGAATATCAGTCCGTGACATTCTGATGTATTCCTTAAAAGAAATTTGCGTCTATCGAGCTGATAACACAATTGACGATTGCGTGACATATGATGGAACTCGTATTTTGGTAAAATCGTGATTCCTGTACATTTACAGGTGCACAGCTTATCTTTTTAATTGATTAGTGGGTTCTCACTCATCCCGTGAATCTAAAGCGTCCACACACTGCTTGTTCGAATTTTCTGGATATATTTCAGGGTTGACACCACACTCAAAGAAAAAAAACTTGTAGAAAATGTGGTATCCTCATTCAAGACAGATATATTTATATTTTTTAGTTCCCAAAATATTTTATTGATTACATCAGAGTCACGGGACCAGTGAGAGCACATCTATCATTTAAAAAACCAAACTGTGCAACTAACAATGTAAAGATGTCAAGATTTTAATGACCTACCAGAGACCGTGACATTGCTGGCCTAAGTATTCTACAAATTCAGCCATTCATTGGAGTTGCATCGGCTGCCCTGCAAGCAGGATGTGCGAGCAACCCTCTTAGGCAATGACCAAACCAACGCAAATAGTGTTCATTAGCTATATGAAAATGATAGCACACTAATGAGCTATATATATATATATATTGAACTACTATATCTTAGTATCACATGGATTTGTTAACAATAGTGCTTTACTTACTTACTTTACTGCGGCTGACTCCTTTTGGAGGATAAGCCGGCTCCATAGAAATACATTTCATGGAGTTTCTTGGGAATTTGGTACAAGTGGTGTCCCCTCACCACTCGGCTTTTTGATCGAGGACGCACCTCTAGCCTTTGCACATCCAAGCGCAGTCTGCAAGGCAGCAGTAAGTTGCATGGTTGCCGCTGGCTGTTGAGAGCTCATTCGCCATTCGGAAGTACGGGATACTGTCCAGGAGTCCATGTAATCCTGTGGCGGTTGAACCCTTTTGTGGCGGGGAACACACGCCGAGTCATGGTGCCGTCTTCGGGCTCATGTGGTATTTTATAGGAGATCCGATTGCTGGTCGGAAATCCACCACGCCCTGGTGACACCACCGCCATAGCCCCGTTAGCCCATGTACGATCGGCCATCGAGATATGGTTGACACCGTCGTACCACGTTGAGGAGGGGATGGACTTTACAATAGTGCTTTGGATTATGCGGAATTATCCAGAACTCGTCACTGGACCTTTTGATGTTAGCAAGGACAGTTTTGGTCCACACAGAGAATAAATGGATGAAATGCGTTCCGGCACTAAGTAGTCAATTTCCTTAGTCTTTCTCCATATTGGCGTTTTCGCTAAGTTTAGTACAGCTTATTCGGACAGTTTTGGATGATCTATCGGAGTCGGCATATTCGATATTTAAAATATATGAATGCCTCATTACAACTGACAGGGATCAAGAACTTGTCTCCTGCGTCACTAGCTAGCTTCTGTTTTAGACATTTGCACACTGAATAATGAAGTGTTACATAAGTCGTCATCATCATGCACAACTATACTAAAGCCAAAGGTGCTTAATGTTTCACTGCCATACAACCATAAGAAGCGAACATTATAATTCTTACTGTTTATGGTTATTTGTGGACTGTAAAGGAACAACAGCTCGCCCAGTCCTAGTGAGGATAGTTTGTATTCACAGTTTTCCTTCTCCTAGATAGTCTGCCAACCAAGGCCGAGGAGCGCTATCTGCCCAGCCGCCAGTTTCTTCCAAGCAGCCGAAACTTTCCCTTCGCATCTTGCAAGTTTACTCCCAATCCGTCACTACACATTTAATAAGCAAAAGTTACTGCGCGGTTAGGCCAAACTGAAGGCTTCACATAAAACGGGATAATGGCTGTGCCCCTTTTAGACGCGACAAGTTTCAGGCTACAATTGCCAGACTAACTAGCTTGTGCCCTCCGGTCGTAAGGAAGGCATTTCTATGGCTACGGGCAAGTTAAATAAAACTGAATAATTACTATCATGATAAACGAACTTATGTTGATGTGATCAATTTCACTAACATGTACAGGCTATGCGTTATATTTAAATTAATTTATTGAGTTCAATCATAAGTATCTTTTCATACTTATATTAAAATTCAGAATTTATTTGATATGAATTTCAGGATAATGTAATTGTCAAGGATGAACTGTTTTTTGTTTAAAATTATTGTTTAGGTCATCATCGAAAAACACCCATCCTCATCGATCGTAGACATCGACAAGCACAAGTTCTTGGTGCCGGACGACATAACTGTGGCTCAGTTTATGTGGATCATTCGAAAAAGAATCAGCTTGTCGCCCGAAAAAGCGCTTTATCTGTTCTTCGGCAAAACCATGCCTCAAGCCAGGTAATTGCTTTATCAGTTTATTTATACGGAATAAGATTCGGCTATATGGTTCTGTCGCAGGTAGCAGTAAAAATTTCCGGCCTTAGGAACGCCAAAATCTAGCTCGTCTTTTCAACGGGGTTTTATAATTTTAACGGTGTCAAATGGATACATTTACTCATCTCATGGAAGCAGATTATGATTTTTTCCCCGCCGATACGTGGACTAATAATTTCATGGATATGCGACAATGGAAATAATGTATTTCTGTGCTACCTGGCTTCACTAGATCTAGGAAAAGTAAGGAGGGCGGATTATCATACTTCACTGTTAACAATGATGCATAATTCTTGTCGACCTTTGCTCGTAGGACTGTTGTCCTGTCTTGTTCTGCCTCGATTTACCAGAGATTTCGTTCAACCATCAGATTGACGATCGAAATGTAGTTACGACAAGACATTCGTTAGAACAAAAGGATTCTGAAAATTGTCACAAAATCAAATATGCTATTTGGTCAGAACTCTTATTTCTCTAGCTTTGTCGAAGGCTGCTTCCTTCTTTACAACTCTTCAATTAATTTTTCTGGTGCCTGTGCGATGACTTTATCGACTTTCAGAGTAATAACGTTCGATCTGTTTTAAGATCGTTGTTTTAAGGGTTGGTAGAAGTCATCTGACCAGGAAGGGTATTCTTCTACTACTGATATAGCTATTGCTACAATTTCACATTTGATCCCAGAAGTATACTTGTAACTGAATTCCACACACAAACGATAAAAAAAGCTATTTTAGGTAACTTTGACGTAGTTGCAAAGTGGTTTTTTTAGCAATTTTAGCGAATCAGTTTTTATTTTGCGACACTGACCTGTAATATATAGTTTAAATTTATAATAAGTTCTAGCGCTCAGTTTATTGTTTTTGTGTATTGCTTTGCTTTCAATAGTGCGTTCAATTCTCTCATATGTGTGTACTAGTGGCCTCCATCTTTTCGAGAGTGCACTATTAGCCTTTGTGTCCTCTACACGTGATCGAGCTAATCGTTTCTTCTCTGCTTTTTCTGCATACAATGCTATCTAGCAGGTTGATTAATAGCTTGTTCAATTTTGCAGCATATTTTTTAAAGTATCAGTTCTATACTTCTTCATTTGTCAGTAAAAATTGCGTCGAATTTATAAGTGCATCGTAGATTGAATTTAGTTTATCTGGCATCATGTGACAAGTTAATTGTGGCCTTATCACCTGGTGTTGGATCACAATAGTTTGTTATTGAGTCTCAGCATTGTGATGCAATACTGTAATTGTTGAGCTAAGAAAGTACTGAGTATTTTGTTTCTGTGTTTGCAAGAACGATCAATATACCAGATATACATAGAAATTTAAAACAAAAATATGGTGTTATAAGTTATTGGTTTATTCAGCAGGTGTGTCTCATTTAATGGAACACACACACACACACATATATATATATATATATATATATATATATATAAAGCAGCATTTTGTTATAAAAAGGTTACCTGTATAAACCTAGTACTTCACAAACTAGAACCGTTTCGTTTTTATTTGTCACTGTTAAATAGTTCTCGACATTTCTGTTCCTAGGTTTTGAATGAGAAAACATTTGCTTAATTATCCTGCAAATCAATTCCTTCGCAGAATGTGCACATCCTCGTTACTTTTCAATTTTATACGAAATTAAATTTTTCGAATTTCATCTCAAAATGAACCATTTTGCGTGTCGAGTTCAATGGTCACACAAAACCTGTTATGATGAAACAGACACCATGCCATATAGGGAATTGATTTTCAACTTATGTATAATGGTGGGATTCGAGTGTGTATGTTGTGTTGTAACCTAGCATCGATCACTAGTTTGTAAATTGTTTACAATGCCTGACTTCAATGGCGTCGACGATAAGTATCAATCACTTCAACTAACTGCTATTGGTTTATTTTTGTTGGCAGCGGCAATTATTTCAACTCCCCAGTTCCGGGTTAGTTGGAGAATTGAATTACCTTTCCTATGCCATGTTTAGTTTATACCTACCACGTATATATCAAATCCTTCCATTTAGAAAAACATCATTAACGCTTGCTAAGGAGGCGTGGCGTATGCCGTGTAGGCAATACGCTGCATTGGAAAATATCGAAAACAGCTCAAAAAAGGCACCAAATAGGGTACACTTAAGATGAGGACTGGCCAAGAGATTTATGCTAGTTTGAACTTAAATATTGTGCACATTGCGCAGCTTCTGCAGCGTTGAACTGAGATGTATGAATTTGTTCCGAGTATTCCAGGATTTAAACGATGCAGCAGCAATTCAGGCTACTAATATATATATATATATATATATATATATATATATATATATATATATATATATATATATATATATATATATATATATATATATATATATATACACAGAACGGCAACTTTTAAGATCATTTTTATTCTTGTACGTACAGCACACTATTTTAGGTTTAACTTATACAAACGGTAACTAAAATGAACTTTGTCGGAGCGATTGGATGTCATCGTGAAAAGGGACGACTGACACTAATTTTTATTAAAAACGACAGTAAGTGTGCATTTAATGAATGGTGTTCAGTGCATAATTTATTGTCAATCAACAGGTCGTTATTGACGTGTTCATCGATGTGCTAATTGACTGACCGGTTGGTGGAGCCAAATTGGCGCCTGAACACAGACTCGAACTCTGTGCGTCTGTGTCAGTTTGCGTGCAGGTGTCATTCCTATTGTTTTTCAGAATGATGCATGATGTCTGGTTAGTCTTGTACGGATGGATTGAGATTCGAATTGATGTTCGCTTTGTTGGCTTACGCTTGTACGAATTTTTTAATCCCGTATGTTGAAATTAGTGTAGCATTGCTCATGATTATTATTGTATTGCCATGACAACAGAGCAGGAAATGCAGATTACAGCGTTTTTTGCTCATAATGTTGTCCAATTTCTGTCGCAGTAGTTGATGATGATGGTACTGATGCCATTTACACAGCTGGTTTCGCTTCTATTTATGGCTAATCCAGTAGAATGTTTGTTGACGCTGGTCTTTTCACGCATGCCTTTTGTATAACTGAGAAATATGCTGAATTTGCTGCGTTATCCTTGTCAAATATATTCTCGAAAATAACTCCCAGTGTCGGGACTTCTTTACTTAATTTCTACGATAAATGGAGTTGGATTCTGTTAGTTTATATGCTGTTGTATGCATATACATGAACATTTATAGATTGACCGATTTATACAGAATTGGAATTTGATACCTGATAGTCGACGTCATGAGTCTCAGTGCACTACAGGTTGTGTCACCTTTTGCACCTGAACCCATGATAATTACCGCGCTGTCATTGCCAGAATTTGATCATCTGCCTTACAAGCAGAGTCTTCCTGGGTTTCCATCAAGGATCGAGCAACGCTGTAATCCATAGTCGCGTGTGCCCTAGAACTAAGGGTAAATTTTCTTTGGTCTCAAACGAGGCTCCATCAATTGCACTGAATCTATCACGTTTAAGCATATCTAGCTATTATTATGTCTATTATTATTAATGGTATTATTAATAGTAGTAGCACTAGTAATGCTATTATTATTATTATTAACATAAACACAATTACCAACAAACCGAAAGCCTGGCCAACATTCCATCCATCGAAATAAAATTAACCAGATCTCATTCATTACTTTTTTCTAGTACGAATAATTCATGCAGGTATTCAAAACTATAACTTAGTAAGTAGTTAACCACTAACAAAAATATAGCTACTGCAATGGAATACAAATAAAACTGGAAATCATACCTCTGAATTAAGTGTTAAATATTCTCAAAATTAACTGGCCGGAATAATAAGTATTCAGCAAATACTGTGCTGCCCAGGTTGGTTTATGGTAAATTGTCCTATTTAATTTACCATTAGATTCTTTGCACTACAACAGCTTTGTGCTGTTGCAATATAAACTATCAATAGTTCGTGGCTGCTTGTCAAGAATCGACGGTTTGGTTAGTCAAGATTCACAAGAAACCTAATATAATAAAGCAATTAACAATTTAATGTCTAATGGCTATCCTAGACAATTAATTGAATCAATTATTAAAAGGGGAATTAAACAGAAAAAGACGTATTTCGAACCAGAAAAAAAGTCTACCTGGACATCACATTCAAGAGGGATGCAGTTTCCCGAATAGCACAAAAGAAAGTTGAAGCAGCATTAACACGCACATTTAATGCAGCTAAACTACGAGTGTTATTTAGGGTAACAGACCTACCTTTACCAGTAACCAAAAAGAAACAGCCGTTAATGTCGATATCAAATATTATTTACCAATATACATGCGCAAGTTGTCGATCAACTTGCGTAGGCCGAACGACCAGGCTGTTAATTAATCTAATGAGAGAACATTGCAGCTTAAACGCCTGTTTCAATTCGAATGGTGAATACACGTCTGCAATTGCGCAACACATGGTTGAAACCTCACGTATGTTCTCCAGACGTAGCATTCAAAATAATTACTAAATGCAATAACAAAAGGGAGCTAGCCACATACGTAACCTTATGGATAAACAAATGGCAGCCGGATTTATGCAACCAAAAAAAGCGTATTCAAGCATTGAGTTTGAACTGCAGCTGATGGACGTAATTGATTGCTTGTTTTCCTTATTTCACACTCTCTCCATGTTTTAATTTTCTATCTTATTTTGCTTTTTAATTTATAAATAAGGAGATGTTCATTTGTAGATACTTGAGGCGAAAATGAGAAAGAAGCGGTTTTTGTATCTGATAAAATTTTATTTTTATTTTTGCACTTGGAAAGGGTGCTATGGATATATATATGTTACGCTTCATTATGTCAATTTGTTTACTTTCTGTCTACCATTTCATCAGTTCTACAATTGGTCAGCTGTATGAGGATTGTCGAGATCCCGATGGCTTTCTCTACGCTCACTACTCCGGAGAAAACTCATTTGGCTGAAGCGCGGCATTCTAGAACGTGTGTCGAGCGTCTCCTACAGATTCGCCCCCCCTACATTACATTTTGTCTATTTGTTTATCTTTTGCTTACTTTACCCTTTCTCTACCGCCACCACCACCACCACACTGCTACCACCACCACATCGCTACCACTTTTCATTATACATGTCTACGAGTGTTCGTTTGCGCTCTTCGTCGCGCAGTCAGCTAGTCGACCCATGAGCTAGTATGGAATTGTCAATAGTAATCACTTGACCGCGGTTTGTTTCATTTAAGGAAATTGCCAACGTCGTTTAAGTTAAACTGAAGCCAGTCCACACTGAGTACACACGCGCAGGTTTCTAAACTTTGCCGTGTTGTGCTCTCCCAACGACAGTTGTTCCTATTTGTGTGTTTACAAACCTAAAAATATCATTTTTCTCTGCCTACTTTGGTTTTAGTTTGTGATATGTTTTTTTTGTGTAGAATTGTCTCCTCCATTAAACCTTCAATATTGTGTTTATTATTGTTATTATTATGCTTTTAGTTTGATTAATATGTTCCAGTTTGAGTTTTGTGTTTCTGTGTGGTAATGGTCGTCCCCCTGTCTGCTGGTTACATACCATGGCCTTAGCCACACCTATTTCACTTGATCACGATTAGTTTTATAGTTTCAATGTTTTTCGCCACATTCGCTCACGCCTTTCATGTGCCATCTAAGCTGGTATGTAAACAGGAATGTATGGACTTCGTGCTTGCTAAGTTTTACTTACTTAAACACGTGTTGTGTTTTCTTTTCCACTTGTAGAATTCCAGTTTAATTTGAATTTGCACAGACTATGCAGACTTCAAGTTATGCAACTTTCAACTTGCACTCCTGATAAGAATTTACGTCATATAGCTTGTTATTTCTGGTCTCTTCTAGAATGCTTAATAGTTAATTAGTTCGAGGTTATCAACCAACGTTATTAACGATTCAACTAAAATATGCAGTGCTAGCAATTCTTTGCTTGGATTGAAATAAATAAACAGTGCTGAGATACTTTGTTAACCGTCGAATGTTATGCAAGTGACAGTGCGAATAACTTGTTAAGAGTGTTTGTTCTTTGCCCTTTTTTCTTTTAACATTACTATAACAGTTAATATTCGTATAAAATGATTAAATGATTAAAAGCCATTACTGAATTTTTAAAAACTTCGAGTATGCGAAACACGCTAATAAATAGAAATGAAATTTTCAGTATTGCACCATCTTTGATTAAGCAATCAATTTGCTATGCAATTACAGTGAAGTAAGGCGTAAATCGGAAGCTAAATATTTCCTTGTGATTATTCGCCTAATTCACCAAAGTGTGAAAATGTATTAACAAATTTCGTCATGACTAAAAAATACATCATTATTGCGAATCTTGCAAACCAATTTCGTGTTTCAAGATATCCAGTGAAACCTATTACAATAAGCTTGAATTGACAGTGAGTACCAGTAATCCCTGTTTGTCGCTAGAATCCCAAAGCTTTGCGTCCATTCAATAATTGACCGACAGGTATAAAGTACGGAGCGGTCAAATAAGTTATCTCGTAAATGATAGTACTCAGACACGAGTTGATTGCCACACTATTAATGTAGTTTTAACCATCAACTGGATTAGCCTGGCGAGTAGGATGCAAAAATAATACCCTAAAATCAAGTTTAGACAATTATTGAAATCAAGCTTGCTAGCTTGTAGTAAACATCAATCTCATTGTATTTAGCCAGTCGTCGAACAACATAGCAAAATTACAGTCAGTAACACTAACTGACGCGTTTCGACCTTCCATGATCATCATCAGAGTACGACAACAAACTGACTAGCGAGGATCCAACCGCATTGAATATATATGGAAAGCAAAATTAGATATGCGGCTCTCACCTCTAGTAGTCCCGCATACTTTGTACTGGACTGGAAATGTCGGATGTTGACAACAATTTTTAAAAAAAAGTTTGAACGATTGAAGTAAACACCAATCCGATTGTTAGCAGTAATAGTCAGTCATCTCCAGTCTCTGCATCGTGTATTACAACTAAATTAGTTCATTTGGAACTAGAGGAATAAGCCAAATTCAGCATGAACGACATGTATACTCTCATTTGCACATTCGTTTCGTGCTTATTGTGAATTATCAATAGGAGCCAGTATTACGCCCTGAATCCTTTATATGCTTGGTCAATGAATGTAGGAAGATTGGACATTAAAATCTCCGCCTGGTCCTATTTGAACATAGTTGCTGCTGCATATATATTAGCTCTTCGCAACAAACAGTTATACATAATTAATTGAATGATATAATGATTATCGAAAAATGTGATAACTGATATCGATGAGGGCTAGATTGTATGGAATTGCTGGAGTAACAATTGTTCAGAAGTACTTATAATTCTAAAGTTTGGTGTAACTTAGCATATCTTGAAATCTATTGTGTTAGTACCATGTACCGACTCGGAAACCGGTGTTAGTTTACTTCATAGGCTCGGCATTTATTAAATATGGTGAGTTGACTTTGATGTCGCAATGTACACACATTCGTCTAGGAGATTGTACCGTTCAATTGTCCTACATTCCTTGATCAAAAATATATTGGCTATATGACGTAATACTGGAGGAATTGCCGGTAAACATTTAAATTAATTTCTTGCTAGGTGTTCAACACAATACTGAATTGCATATATATTACTTCTTGGCAACAAACAGTATCCAACTGGGACGGACGTCATGCTTGTCTTGAAAATCTTGAATTTGGTGCTTTGTGAAATAGAATGCAATTTTAAGAGTTGGTTGAATAATTTGCCAACGGCAGCTTTAGCAAGGCCAAAATGTTAAGAAATCTCGGCAGAAGCTGATTAGTTTTGTGTCATCATTAATCCTAGTTAAACGAAGTTCTTGACGACAGCCAGAAGGGTTACGCTTGGCCTTATCGTAGTTTGGGGGTCGCACGAAGGATTTCGCTGCATCTAGCTTCAAATGCAGCGGGTGGTCGCACCTAGAGCTCAATTTAATGCCTCTCTGAAGCTCGTATTCTATTTATGCCCTTGTTGGAGCATCCGAGATGAAGAATTCCGCCAAAATTTGTTCCCACTCCGGAGTGTGTTGCAGGTACCTCAACAAACACAGCACAGAATCCATTTAAACAGGATGGTAGGAGATAATCATCATTGTCAGACGTCGAAGGCAATGGCAATGATTGGCAAAAAACATTTACCATGGCCTCCGGGTATTTTGGCGTCCACCGTGCGACTGTAGGTCTTCGCCAGATGCATCTTAAATACGATTTTCGATGCCCAACTAGTTCTGAAGACGTGAAAGAACTTTAGCGTGGACAAGTGTGTGCAATGTGTAGCCAATTGCGGTGTTGTTTGGAAATGGTCACAAGTTTCGCGTCAAAAACTGATTGGCACAATGACAACTAATACATTGTATTTAAGCGAATAAGTCAAATGTGCTGTTGCTATTCCACACCGTATCCGATTCATCCGCCGCGTGGCTCGCAGTAAATTCCTGACGCGTCTTATCAGTTGGGGTGCGATCTAGTAGCTCCGCAGTAGATGTCGCTTCTTGAAGTGCGGCGATGGAAGTTGAGATCGCAATCGTGTTCGCACGCTTTTGGCATAGGAAGGCGGGCCAAGGCTTAATTCAGCTTAATTCGCTCACCTGGCCCGTGACCACTAACCACAAGCGACAATAAAAATCGTAAGTAAAAGCTCGTAACTAAGAAAATGCTTCGTTCTGTAAGAACACATAATAAGACGACTTCCTTTGGCGTATGTGCCAGTCCCGTTCCAAGAAATTATGCACGGTTCAATAATGTGAGAAGCAATTCTCTAACCATTAAAAGATCCGATTGATCCCCATTTCCGAGTACCCACCGAGTTTTTATTATTGGCCTGGTGCGGATTTCTTCCGAAGTCTTCATCGTCGTCCATAATAACCGCTGGATAGGCGGTACAATAGAATCTTCTTAAACTAGCTCGTACCTCATTTACGGTGGTCAGTATGGACGACGTTGAGGCCTTCGGAAGAATTCCGCACCCAGCCAATAAGAAGAGATTATATGCGTACCTGGAAATGGGGATCAATCAGAGCTTAGCGAAACTGGAAGTGCAAAGCAGAAACCCGGGGACAGAAATCGCCGAGAGTCAACGTATGAAACTCCACTGCGTAATCATTTAAAACGTATCTTTCGAACAAATAATTAATGTTCTTTTGAAATGCGAGCTTTAATAAAATTCATTTTCCATTCCTATTTGCAAAAAAAAGAAATTTTTTCAGGCAAGAAAAATTTCTTTCTCGTATCTCTATTAATTCCAAAAAAAACAAAATAGAAATAGGTAAACATAGAGAGAGTGTGAAAAAACGAAAACCAATCAATTGCGTGCGTCACATCCAGTTCAAGCTCAATGTCTGAACATGCTTCTTTTGTTTGCATAAATCCGGCTGCAATTTGTTTATCCATAAGGCTTCGTATGTGGATAGCTTCTTTTTTATTGCATTTAGTAATTATTCTAAATACTACATCTGAAGAACATACGTGTGAGGTTTCAACCATGTGTTGCGCGTTTGCAGACGTGTAATCACCATTTGAATTGAAACAGGCGTTTAAGTTGCAATATTCTCTCATTCGAGAAATTAACCGTCGGATTAAGAACTTCTTTCGGGTAGGACATATTTGTCACACCATGTGTCGGACCGGGAGTATCACACAAGACCCTGCTACTTGGCAGCGAGTGCACACTGCGTGAAATGTGAAGCCGTTTACACAATTACCAAACTTGGCCAATTGTTCTTTAGTATCAATCCTCATGGATTTCGCCCTCGACGAAATGTTTAAACTGAGAAGTGCTCTACGAGGATCAATTGTATGTATTTGCTGTATTATGTTATGCTTCTTTTCTGCTACCAAAGCTGGTATTACGCAATTCCGCCATGATACTTTAAGTCAATATTGATTATTTTGATGCTAAATGCTGAAAATTTTGTGTAATGTGCGGCAGTGTGGCTCAGTGGTTAGAGCACCAGATTCCGAAGCAGACGTGCCCAGGTTCGAGTCCTGTCCGCGGCAAATTCTGGCCAGTACTTGATGAGTTCCCAATAAGGACGAAACCGGTCTACTGGATGAATTGCCTTTTCCACACTATACAATTCTTAGTTTATACTGACATATGTAAGTAATTAATGGGTCAGGTGTTTATATAAAGACCGCAACCTTGATTATAATAATTGTTATCACCACCCGCGCAACCAATGTTCGTTTAATTATATAAATTTTCATTTCAATACCATTTCCCCATGTAATGTGGTGTCTGTTCAGTAATGACAGATTGGGCATGGTTAGTTGGAACTTTGGGTCTAAATGGATGCCATATGAGCTCCACCTAAAGGAAAAATTGACTAACCAAGTTACATTAGTTAGTATATAACTGAAAATTGTGTGTAGTGTAGTGTGCGGCCGGATGGCTCAGTGGTTAGAGCACCAGATTCCGAAGCAGACGTGCCCAGGTTCGTAGCTCCTGTCCGCGGCAAATTCTGGCCAGTACTGATGAGTTCCCAATAAGGACGAAACCGGTCTACTGGATGAATTGCCTTTTCTACACTATACAATTCTTAGTTTATACTGACATATGTAAGTAATTAATGGGTCAGGTGTTTATATCAAGACCGCAACCTTGATTATAATAATTGTTATCACCACCCGCGCAACCAATGTTCGTTTAATTATATAAATGTTCATTTCAATACCACTTCCCCATGTAATGTGGTGTCTGTTCAGTAATGACAGATTGGGCATGGTTAGTTGGAACTTTGGGTCTAAATGGATGCCATATGAGCTCCACCTAAAGGAAAAATTGACTAACCAGTTACATTAGTTAGTATATAACTGAAAATTGTGTGCAGTGTAGTGTGCGGCAGGATGGCTCAGTGGTTAGAGCACCAGATTCCGAAGCAGACGTGCCCAGGTTCGAGTCCTGTCCGCGACAAATTCTGGCCAGTACTGATGAGTTCCCAATAAGGACGAAACCGGTCTACTGGATGAATTGCCTTTTCTACACTATACAATTCTTAGTTTATACTGACATATGTAAGTAATTAATGGGTCAGGTGTTTATATAAAGACCGCAACCTTGATTATAATAATTGTTATCACCACCCGCGCAACCAATGTTCGTTTAATTATATAAATGTTCATTTCAATACCACTTCCCCATGTAATGTGGTGTCTGTTCAGTAATGACAGATTGGGCATGGTTAGTTGGAACTTTGGGTCTAAATGGATGCCATATGAGCTCCACCTAAAGGAAAAATTGACTAACCAAGTTACATTAGTTAGTATATAACTGAAAATTGTGTGCAGTGTAGTGTGCGGCCGGATGGCTCAGTGGTTAGAGCACCAGATTCCGAAGCAGACGTGCCCAGGTTCGTGCTCGCTCCGAGAAAATTCTGGCCATTACATGATGAGTTCCCAATAAGGACGAAACCGGTCTACTGGATGAATTATTTAAATCACATTTGTAAGCTTTTAGTAAGCACCAATCCCGTTGTCGAACAACAGCAAAACTACCGCCAGTCGTACGCACAGACGTGTTTCGACCTTCCATGATCATTATCAGAGTACGACGTCTAAATGAATACCGAGGATCAAACTGCAATGCATATATATGGAAAGCAAAATTATATATGCGGCTCTCACGTCTAGCAGTCTCGCATACATTGAACTTGACTGGAAATGTCGGCTGCACAATTTCTATGCAGTCACGAACATTAACTGTTTGGAGCTTTCGCCACATATACATATATAGGCAATACAATTTAAACAATAATTGATTGCGCGGATGGTGGTACCAACTCTTTAAGTCTAGTTTGCGAGTTTGTAGTAAACACCACTTCTATTGTATTTAACCAGTTAGCGTACAACATAGAAAAACTACTGGATGTATTGCTTTTTCTACATTACGCAATTCTTAGTTTATACTGACAAATGAATGCACTTAATGGGGCAAGTGTTTATTGGAAGATCGCAACCTTGAATATAGTAATTGTCAGAACCACCCGCGCAACCAATGTTAGTTTAATTGGCATTTTTTCATCAATTCGCCACCGGGAGGCTAAGCAAATTTGTTACTGTTATTGAGCTTTAGTTAATATTCATTATTGCTAATTTTGGCCTCCACTATTTTAGTATCTTTTTTATTTGATGTAATATTAACAATTACAGTGAAGTCAATTGATTAAGCATGTCGTGTCTCAGTTCTCGGGAAGACCATTTGGTTTTTATCTGATCTGCGTTTTGACTAACGCAAATATTTATCCAGTAGTTTTCTTTTTTCAACAAAATATTTCGGCTTACTTCTTCAGTTGGTCCATTCGAGAGTGGACAAAATGAAGAGAGCTGCCGATAAAGGCAATCCAAATATTTTGTTGAAAAAAGAAAACTAATGGATAAATACCTGCGTTTGTCAAAACGCAGATCAGGTAATTTAAATTAATCAAATTTTGGAAAAATATTTTATTTTTAAGCACCATTTGGTTACGTTGATAACGCGTCAACCACAAGCATTCACACAATCATTAATCATATTAGAATTTAAAACAAATTAAAGTGATACTATTAGTAACATAGTGATATACGGATAAAAATGGAACTTATTAACATTATTAAATTTAAAACGCAAGTCTCGATCCTACGCCAACGAAGAATGAAGGTATAAATGCACTCAATAGAAAGGTCATTTCGCAATTCGTTTAGAAATTATAAATTATCACGTATAGAGTACAGTTAGATAATGCTTGTTGTAGTTAATTAATCGCGCTCAACCACAAGCATTCACACAATCATTAATCATATTAGAATTTAAAACAAATTAAAGTGCTACTATTAGTAACATAGAGATATACGGATAAAATAAGTAACTATTAAATTTAAAAACGCGTTTCGACCTACGCCAACGAAGAATGAAGGTAAATGTACCAATAAAGGTCAATTCGCAATTCGTTTAGAAATTATAAATTATCACGTGTATGCGACAGTTAGATAATGTTTGTTGTGGTTAATTATTATATATGCAATTGCGTATTAGGTCTTGCGCACCTAGTTGCAAATTAGTTCAAATTTGACCGAAGTTTAAACCAAAATATATTTCCGTGTGCACTTATCTTTCGTGATTATTAATAGTAGGTATTACGACCTATTCGCATAATATATTTCGGTGAGGAATGCGGGACAGTTGGACGGTACGATATTTAAGATAATCTAAAGAGTACTAAGTCAACTCATGCAGGTTTTTGATGGGAACTGGGATGTGTTGATTGAATTCACGCACACAGTCACATTGTTGAATTATGTCACCTGTATCAACGGCACATTTTCCTTTCATTTTTGGTCTATTCAGCCGTTGGCGACTGGGTGACGCATAGAACGCTATGGCAAGGCACTTTAAATGTTTTTCTGACTCATCGGCCTGTATCTGCTTGAGTTACCGTCGTTCTAGACTTTATTGTGATTGGCCTCGGCTATTGACAAGAATGCGCTTTTGATTTGATTTTGTCAAACTTCGTCATTGACGAAGTATTTGCTGCATTACCGACGGAGGAAATCGGCGGCAACGGTCAGATTTTTGCTCTCGAATTTACTGACAATGACAGTTAGATACTCTCTGTGGCAAAGAACTATTATATATATTTAGTTATGTATAAGGTCTTGCGTACCTAGTAACAAATTAGTTCAGTTTAGACCAGAAGGATAAACCAAAGGCAGCATGACCGGAAAGTATAATCTCGTGGCGCATTCGTTTCGTGCTTACTGGCGACTCATCAGTAGGAGCCGGTATTACGCCCTTTAACCACTATATATTTGGTAGAAGAATGTGGAATAATAGGACGGTACAATCTCCTAGACGAATGTGTAAACCTGTAATAGTGAAGCTAACATAATCTAAAGTCAACGACAATGCGACTTCAATGCTAACTCACACTATATAATATATATACCGAGTCTGTAAAGGATACTAACACTATGGCTATTGTGTTAGTAACTGATACCTTTTTTGAAATCGATGAGTACCGGATACTAACACTATGGTTTCCGAGTCGGTACATGATACCAACCTGATGGATATAAATTTATGCTAAAGTTCACCCAAATTGAGAATTACAACAATTTCCGAACACCTGTTACTCCAGTTAAACCATACACTCTGGCCTTCATCGATATCAGTTATCACATTTCGCGGTAAGCATGACATCATTCAATTCAATATATTACAGTTAAATACTGTTTGTTGCGAAGAGCTAATATATATGCAAGTATGTATTAGGTGTTGCGAACCTAGTAACAAATTAGTTCATTTGTGACCAGATGGATAAACCAAAGGCAGCATGAACGGTACCATGTATCTTTTCGGTACTATAATGTTGGTATCGATTACTAACACAATAGCCATAGTGTTAGTATCCTTTACACACTCGGTATATATATTATATAGAGTGAGTTGAAGTCGCATTGTCGACACTTTATATGATGTTAGCTTCACTACTGCAAGTTTACACATTCGTCTACGAGATTGTATCGTCCAGTTTTCCCACATTCTTCACCCAGATATATAGTGGTTAAAGGGCGTAATACCGGCTCCTATTGATGAGTCGCCAGTAAGCACGAAACGAATGTGCCACGAGATTACACTTTCCGTTAATACTGCCTTTGGTTTATCCTTATGGTTATAAGTGAACCAATTTGTTGCTAGATGCGCAACGCCTAATACATAATTGGCTTCTAGTTTGCCTGCATATAAGAAAACTGTGTTTGTTTTGTGGGTTTCAAGGCCAATCGAGTAAAATGTCGTATTTGTGGCACAATGAATGCCTAGGCAGGGGTACATTCTTGTCTTATATAAAGGGCTTTGTTTAAAAATGTGATGTTTTGGACATTGTTTTGGGTAGAATAGAGAAATTGGTCAAATTGTCTGTGCGCCCTGTGTCAGATGCATGCCCCAATATAGGTGAATTTCTTAAGGCGCGAGAACTTTCTTAATCAATTTCCTTGGTAAATGTAGTTGGATTATGATGATCAATTTCGTATATGTACATACAGTACGTATGCTAACATTAATAAGCGAAATTTTTTTAGAATTTTAGGCATTTAGGTTGAGGTAGCAATTAATGCTCCAACCTCGAATACCTGTATACTTTTATGTGAGATTACATATGAAAACTGGCCTTGGCGAGTCGATTTAATTATTGTGCAATTAATGAGGCTGACATTATTTTTGTTGATATCTTCAGTTGTACGAATGAGGCATGGCCTGAAGTTGAAATTTACGACCATCTCCGGTTAGATTTTAATCAGCAAAAGGTTCCTTAGGCTACCTAGCTCAAACCTGATCTTGTGTTAAGAGCAGATATTCTTCATTCGGTTTGCTTGCTTGTTGATTAACTTTCTTCCCTGAGATTTTGGCACACTTCTATCGGATTGAAAGTATTCCCCTGGTATTGCCAGTGTCTACTCGCCATTTTCTTCACGAGCGTGTTAGATACCTAACTAGAGAAAAGTGTTATCTTTCTCTTCTCCGAAAGTGAACTGAATGCTTTAACAGGTTTTCTTTTGCTTGCTTCATGTTCTGGTTGAGTCGGTTGCTTCTGGGATGGGCAATAATAGATAATCTACCTACCTTTTTTCAATATATGCATTGGCCAATTGTGTTTTTCGGATTTGTTTGCTCAACATGGTGCATGTACACATCTGCCAGGAGGGGCGCATTGCAACTTCTCATAGCTTCACCATTGATTTATCGGAAATATTTACCTTCAGATTTTAATATTATGTCTTTGAGGCAATAAGTGTCCATAGGAAAATACTGAGACTAATTTGAATCCTGGTCAAGCAATATAGTCGTTGTACTTCCAGTGGAATATTGATCAACAAGACGGAGACGTCAATTGAGATCATTTTGTCTTCTTGGATGCTCTCCTCCTTCAGTTCATCTTCTAACTCGAAAGAGTTATTGATGGTGTTTGTGTCCAGGCCTCTTATGAGGTCTTTTGTTTCTTTTTCAGCCGTTATTCCCATCAAAGATACTAGATTCATTTTAAAAGCGTTGAATTCACTTTCGTTCAAACTTACACGTTGATGACCGACTGATTGCATTAGTTTCTCGTAGTCTTGCGGTTTTCATATTTTGTCAACGATGAATTTAATCTATAGGCAACATATGCGTTTATTGGTCAGTCTCTGTTTATTTTATTTGCACTGCTTGGAGAAACGTGTTGTCATCATATATGATTGCAAAAACCTTTTTAAGGACTTAGTTCTTTCAAAAAGTTTGGCACACACACAATTTGCCGAAATGTAAGTGTTTTTAATTCCTTGGGGCTAAAAGACTGGCCCCGCACTTTAAAAATCTTTCTAATGACTATAGCCTTTGAATGTTTATGATGAACAAAATGATATCCCAGAATGTATATAACTGAAAGATTGCAATGTTTAGTTGTGTATTCACGAAATAAAATTGTCATTATCAAAAATAAACATCCACTCTTTAATTAAATAAACTTCATTTTCCTGTAAAGAGTAAATTTTAAAATTTATACTTTAAATATGTTTTGTAAACGATTGAATGCCAGTGTCAAAATAAATGATTTGATGTGGGGAAATGTCTAAATCAATTTTTTAGTCCTGCACCTGCAATAATAACATCGTAATACATAATAAATGGTGTCTGAGCTGAGTTTTTTTATAATTTCCCTAAGCAGCTTTAAAGAACTGTTAACCAGAAATATGCAACTGCGTTAAACTGTTAAAAGCAAATGCTTAATATGTAATAACTATGCACTGTTTAATTGTTGCAACAAATATGTGAAACAAAACGCTCCGTGATGACGTGAACACATTCTGGATAAAAGAGGTGAATATTCTTAAACAGAGCTTGAAGGTATTGCGCCAAAATACACCCGACGATTTCTAGTAGGAGTTCAGGAGGCAGCATTTGGAACAAAAGCGGATTTCCTTCTTGCCAATGGATGCCTTTTGACTCTTCTTTTGGTATGCGAGAAATTCTAAAGTTCATATCTCGTTTCATACGAGAAACATGATTAAATGATTTGTCTAAATACGCGGACACTAACTTCCTCCGTAGTAGACCCACTTAGATGTTTTATTATTGGCTGTATTTCAAAAGTTAAGCTGAGAAATATTTGGTATGTTGATGTATACATTTATTAATGTAGCAGTCTTTATATCTTTTAAATCAAGTTTGCGATCTTGATATAATCACCAGTCCTATTATACACATACGTTGGTCAGTATAAACTAAGCACTGTAGAAATTAGAGAAGGAAGCTCATCCAGTAGACTGGTTTCGTAATTAATGAGAACTTTACCACGTATTGTCCAATATTTGCCGCAGAAAGGGCTCTAACTTTGGCACGTCTGCTTTGGAGTATGTTGCTTTAATCACTGAGCCTATCTGCTTAACTGTCATTACAGTAGTATCACTAGTAGAAAGTCTGTGGTTTATTCCGAAACCATGATTTTAAAATGTCTTTTATAGGAATAGAAATTTTCACCAGATCGCATATTGACTGAAATACCCCTTAATTCATCAAATACGCGGATAAAATGGACTAGTAGAATAAGTTCATATAATATAACAGTTTTTATTTTCCCTTAAATAGACTTCGCAAACGTGGGATGAGCACAAATCTGATTTAATTTATCGAGTCGCGCAACTCAGCAAACCTGCCGCAGTCTCATGAATTAACAAGTTTACACTTTTCATAGTCATCATCAAAGAACGATGTTTAAATGGCCTTCCGAAACTTCTGTTTAAGTACACTTTCTTAAAAAATAGCATTCCTTTAAAATGACGTACTTATTAAGCAGTTTTACTATTGCACAACTCAAATGTGGCCAAACATTTAACATATATAGGCAATGCAATTTAATAATAATTGATTGAGCGGGTGGAAGTAACAATTCTTTAAATCAAGTTTGCGAGCATGAAGTAAACACCATTCCCATTGTATTTAACCAGTCGTCGCACAACATAACAAAACTACCGCCAGCCGCAACGCACTGACGCGTTTCGACCTTCCATGATCATCATCAGAGTACGACGGCAAACTGACTATCGAGGATCAATCCGCATTGAATATATATGGAAATCAAAGTTAGATATGCGGCTTTCACTTCTAGCAGCCACGCACAATTTGAACATCACTGGAAATGTCGGCTGCACTATTTATGTGCAGTTAGGAACATTAATTTTTTCGCAGCTTTCGCCACATATGCCTATATAGGCGATACAATTTAACAATAAATAATTGTGAGGGTGGTGGCAACAACTCTTTAAATCAAGTTTGCGAGCTTGAAGTAAAAACCGATCCCATTGTATTTAACCAGTCGTCGAACAACATAACTGACGCGTTCGAACCTTCAGTGCGTTGCGGCTGGCGGTAGTTTTGTTATGTTGTTCGACGACTGGATAAATACAATGGGATTGGTGTTTACTTCAAGCTCGCAAACTTGATTTAAAGAATTGTTACCACCACCCGCGCATTAGATTATTGTTTAATTGTATTGTCTATATATGTATATGTGGCGAAAGCTGCAAACGGTTAAAGAAAAAAATTAAACATGTCGGAATAAAAAGAGAAATTTCTTGTTCATTATTGTATATGCATTGTCTCTTCACAGCCATTGTCTAAAAGGATCAAAAATATACAAACCAATAATTTAAGAATAATTTTTAAACATTAGAATTCGGATTGTACCTATCTCATGCTAGATTCATCGTGGTTACACCTGATTTGTTTAATTGAGTCTTTGAGCTTTCACGTCAGTCGAGAACAAATTGGTAATTCTGCATGAGATTTGCTCTAAATTATAACAATATTATTTTGTTTTTGTTTTCCACATATTTCCTCATTGTCTTAATGATCTACTTGCTAAAACTCTAATTGAATTGAGATTGCATTTTATTATTTTACACAAATGATGTCTGATCATTTTCAGTCCGCCAATTTATATGACAGCCCTATTAGTAATCAAATTTCCGCTTTTATACTTGTTCTCCTAATCATATATCGTTTTGAAATTCATTTAGAATATCTATTGAAAAGTTTGTTATTCACTATTGGTTATAATCAACAATAGCACATTTCTGAACTGTATTAAAATTTATATATAACATATATATATATATATATATATATATATATATATATATATATATATATATATATAGTGTATTTTTCTAATTAGGAAGAAAAACCACATTAATAACAAAGTGGATAATGGTCCATTTATTTCGAGAATACTAAACTTATCTCCACAATCTTTCATTTATGTACATTCTGGGTTTTCATTTGAATATGGGGGTGGTAACAAATGTGACTCGGTTTTAATTCTATTTCTTGTTTTGGTTGGTTGGTACGTGTGTCTGTGTTTGTGTCTGTGTGTGTGCCTGTTTGAATGTAAGGGTCATTGTCTCTGTATTGCAAAGCGAGTATTAACCATATGTTCGAATTGTACGCTGTTATGTGTACGAGTACTATTTTTCCGAATTTAGTTTTTCGTTTCACCTTTTTTTCGCAAATTTGTGTTCTTCACTTGGTAACAGCGCAAGTGTGGATTGCAGTGTTGAACGCTCATATTTAACAATAATTGTTTGCGCGGGTGGTGGTAACAATTCTTTAAATCAATTGTGCAGCCGACATTTCGAGTCAAATTCAATGTATGCGAAACTGCTAGAGGCGAGAGCCGCATAGCTAAATTTGATTTCCATATATATTCAATGCGGTTTGATCCTCGATAGTCAGTTTGCCGTCGTACTCTGATGATGATCATGGAAGGTCGAAACGCGTCAGTGCGTTGCGGTTGGCGGTAGTTTTGTTATGTCGTTCGACGACTGGTTAAATACAATTGGATTTGTGTTTATTTCAAGCTCGCAAACTTGATTTAATGAACGCTCATATTGTTTGGAAACTTCTGTCTCCGTATGTGCATTTATATATTTCTTATTAGGAAGAAAAACATATTAATGACAAAGTAGATAATGGTAATTCATTTCGAAATTACTAAACTTTACTTTACAATTGTTTTTTTATACATCCTGGGTTTACATTTGAATATGCGGGTGGCAACAAATCTGTTTCGGTTTCACTTTTATTTCTTGTTTAGGCTGATAAATAAGTGTGTATGCGTATGTGTCTGTGTGTGTGATTGTTTGCGTGTAAAGGTCTTTATCGCTGTATTGAGAAGTGATGTCTGAGATTCGGTCTTTCTTCTGTTGTATATATATATATTCTTATAATTAGGAAAACACAAATAACAAAGTGGATAAAGGCCATTTATTTTGTGAATACTAATCATCTCTTATACAATCATACATATTTATACATTTTGGGCTTTCAATTGATTATGCTAGTGGTAACAAATCTGACTCGTTTTTACTGCTGTTCAAGTAAAAACGAGTCAGATTTGTTACCACTAGCATAATCAATTGAAAACCCAAAAGGTATAAATATGTATGATTGTATAAGAGATGATTAGTATTCACGAGATAAATGGCCTTTATCCACTTTTTTATTTGTGTTTTCCTAATTATAAAAATACTGTGGTAAATTAAAAAGGAATGGACATCATAAATATATATATATATATATATATATATATATATATATATATAAACTTGAGGTCTAATAGCCGGATTTAAACTATATATTTGTGGTCAGCATAATCTAAACTTTTCTTTAGGTAGAAATGGCAATTAAATCAGTGGAACTGTCTCGTCATTGTTTGGAATTCATGAAGTACTGTTCAGAATTTGTAGCAGAAGGGTCTAAAATCTAGTTTAGATATAAAATTTACCACCCTGACAACAGACGGATCCTAGCTCGATGTTCCCGCAGAGGCCGAGGGAACAGTACAGTACTTGTATAATGCGATCGCCCTATCTGAAGTTCTGTTTCGACTTGTTGTTGAAACATTTGATTAACTGATAAGTGAAAAAATAAGTGCAAAGGTGTCATAAATCTGAATGGCGTGTTCTGGCTGAAAACGAGACCTTCGGCGCCTGGCGACTACTTTGTAGACTAACTTAGTGAACAGATTCTCTAACTATAAGATGTATAACCGCAGGGGTAATAGGCGACCTAATTTTTGTTTTACAGTTAACACATATCTAGGAATACTTTCAACTATTATGCAGAGTTTAAACGTCAGCTTTACAACGCTGTTGATGAGGCAACAAATTGATTTTTATCCTAGAGATGGGTAGATTAAATCACTTGTTATCCAAATCATGATTAACATAACGTTCAAGATGTTGAATTAAATTATGCAATATTTAATCAGTTATAAAATAAGCTGGATTTTGAGCTATATATATAAAGGCATAGCGAATCATTTAAAAAAATCTTTGTGCACGGCTACAAATTATTCTAACCGTCAGATTGTTCACGAAAAACACCATTGCGAGTACGCAATGCTTAAAAAGTTCGAAAATTTGTTAAACTTTAATATTTGATTGATAGTCACATAAAATTTGGTTAATTAAGAAGGAAAATCTTTAG
>JAQBSW010005825.1:0-53938 GCA_029291075.1 Eudiplozoon nipponicum | reverse complement strand
AACAAAAAATAGAAGTAAAACCAAGTCAGATTAGTTGCCACCCACATAATAAAGTGAAAACTAAGAATGTATATAAATGAAAGAGTGTAGAGCGAAGTTTAGTATTATCGAAATAAATGGCCTTTATCCACTTTATTATTAATGTTTTTTCTTCCTTATTAGAAATATACTGTGTAATATTCGAAGGCTTAGTTTATACAGAAATGACACATATAATCAAATTTCTGCAATTAGTCTAAAATTGAGTGAATAAAAATTCAATTTACCTGCAACGTTTTGTAAATCAGTAGATAAAAAAGAGACTCGAAACTAGAATAAAACAGCATCTACCTCAAGAAATATTAAAAATGTGTAACTCATGCACACGAATCAGCTATTTGTGAAAGTTTACTACTAACGGTTCACGTTGGCCATAGTAAAAATATTGTATCTAATGCATCGGTAAATAAGAATGCGCAGCCTGCATTGAACTCCCTAGCCAGCCCAAACCTGAACAAGCAACAACAAAACACGACGCAACCATTAACTTTTATCAAAATTCAAAAGACGATACACATCACGCAAAATTGCTGGTATCAACGCAAGACAGCCAAGGAGACTGTCAATGAATGAAAATGGAAGCCTTTGACCGGATTTGTTTTAAAACATTAACGAATCAAAATAGAATGTAATTTTAGATGGACAAACATTTCCATTACCAAACACCACGATTCTCAGTTTCTTCCTCATATATAATATACATACATACATACATTACATACACACTATATATATATATTGTCAGTATAAAGCATAAATTGCATAAGGCAGCAAAGACAATTCATCCAGTAGTCCTTCTCTTCCTAAAGGGTACACGTCAATTTATGTTCAGTATTTGCGTCGGCCGAACATAGACCGTGATACATTTGCCTTGGAATTTGGAAATCTATCGGCTGCGCCACCCGTGCAATATGACCTGGTTCGAATCGATTCGGCGGCAAATTCTGTACAATTCTTATAAGACGAACCCGGAAAGCTGAATGAATTGCATTTCCTTTCAGATGAAATGTTTAGTTTATACTAGCAAAAAATATGTTATGAAAATCCTGGCTTTAAATTTCGATTTAATATATATATATATTTATATATATACATATATACGTGTATATATGTATATATGTATATATACATATATAAGAATTTATATCTACTGGTATGCCAAAGTTTATTCATTTATTTATATCACAAATTTGTGACAGATGTTATTTTTCGTACATTTACTGTATTATACTTTTCGGCATTGCTTTTACTTCTATCTGTAATTACTTAGAAAGACATCTCCACCGCTACTATGATTATCGTGTAAGAAATCTTATTTGTTAACATTATTGTGTAGGTATGCATATCTCGAACGTAATCATGCGACAAAAACATGCCAGCTTCTTTTCGTACATTTCATAATAGAGCTTTATAATGTTATTTTAACACTGGCTACATTTCCCATACAATGTGATTTTATAAAATACAAGGCTAAAATTACCGCAATTTTTGCAAATTATGACACCTCACATCGGTCAGGCTAATTTTAAATTTGTTTTATTAGTTCTTTTTCTTACTTGTGATGAACTGCGGACTGATGTAGTATACCAGGAAAGGTATTCGAAATAATTGCGATAAAATATGGAACTTTGAAAAATCCTGTGTTGATCGCAATACCGATCAGGTAATTATACAAAAACTGGTATCGGAAAAATTATTTTTTTATAGCACATTATAGTTTTGTTATAAACTGAACGCTAATTAGAAGTCACAAACTGTTAAAAATAGTGAGATTGGTGCTTATTTACAGCTCGAAACTTTATTTAAAGAATTTCTCTCATCACTCGCGAAACAATCCTTGCTTAATAGTTAAATATGCTTTTATGACATAAACAGTCGATAATATGAAGTAAGAATTATCTGCGCAAATTCTAAACTTGCATAGTTTTTTTAATGTACTTTAAAAAAATCAGAGATTTAAAACATTTCATTCCTTTAGACTAAACGTAAAATGATATAACGCCCGTTCTATACATTCACCGACATTACAGAATAATTTTAGGCAATTACTTATCAACCGTGTCGAGGTAACGAATACAGATAAAATCATGTAATAAAAACTAGATATACCAAAATAAATGAATTCAATGTTTATCATATAAGGTATAAAAATTATTCAATTTTGTATCGATCGTGCTTTTTTGCAGTTAATTTAAAATCAATTTAGAAGTTAATATTTTTCAGTAGAATAACTTTTAATTACGCTCTTATTCTCATATATTTGAACGAAAGCATCAGGATATTTGCGTCTGGAAACCTGACACGCGTAGTTTGCCGAAAAATTTCCATTTTTGGCTAAACTATCTGACAAAATAATTGATCATTTTGGTCTTTGAAACTGTATCCAAATATATGTCAAATTATCAACGCGAGTGGCTAATTTAGAAGTCTGGCTGTACGTGTTGTCATTTAAAAAAATAAGATTAAGTATTAAAAAATGTTCATCCTTCAAAACTTTAGTTCACCATCATTAACAAAGATAACTAAATATTGTAATGCGTATGTTTGTAATAATATTCAAATTTTTAAAAAATCTAGCGAAATGAAATTTACATTAGGAGGAAAGCTAGCAGCACTGCTAGCATCAGACTACAATAATACATATTGTTCGCTGTAATTGAATTTGTATTTTTTATGTATAAACACAATTTACATCGTCAGGCACGAAGAAAAAAAATATAACGTTACAACATTCATTTAATATATCAATTGAAAACTATATAAATTTATACTCTGAATAAATCGAGCATTGTTGGAGAATAAAATTCCATCCGCCTAAGAGGCAACGCATTTGTGCCTATTGGGCAGATGATCATATCAAGTCGGATATACATCACGAGGTCCACAAAAGCTAGTAGCCATATGAAAAAAAGATAATTGGCACATCAAAAAAATTTATTTTTAAAAAACGCCACGTGGTGGCTGGAAATCTATATGGGATTCACCTTAGTAAATTATTCAGCGAAGTTCAATTGCAAATTTTTACTATCGTGAAACGCCAAAAATATTCAAGAATAATTTAACAATAATTGATTGCGCGGGTGGTGGTAACAATTATTTAAATCAAGTTTCCGAACTTGAATTAAACACCAATCCCATTATATTTAACCAGTCGTCGAACAACATAACAAAACTACCGCCAGCCGCAACGCACTGACGCGTTTCGACCTTCCATGACCATCATCAGAGTACGACGGCAAACTGACTATCGAGGATCAAACCGCATTGAATATATATTGAAATCAAATTTAGATATTCGGCTCTCACCCCTAGCAGTCTCGCATACATTGAACTTGACTGGAAATGTCGGCTGCACAATTTCTATGCAGTCACGAACATTAACTGTTTGAAGCTTTCGCCACATATAAATATATAGGCAATACAATTTAACAATAATTGATTGTGCGGGTGGTGTATGCGAGACTGCTAGAGGTGAGAGCCGCATATTTAAATTTGATTTCCATATATATTCAATGCATTTTGATCCTCGATAGTCAGTTTGCCGTCGTACTCTGATGATGATCATGGAAGGTCGAAACGCGTCAGTGCGTTGCGGCTGGCGGTAGTTTTTGTTATGTTGTTCGACGACTGGTTAAATACAATGAGATTGGTGTTTATTTCAAGCTCGCAAACTTGATTTAAATAATTCGAAAATAATGTTTTAATGGTCTTTATTTTGACGGTGATAATAATTATTATTATAAATATTAATAATGCTACCATCACTACTATTAATAGCATAATAATAATATTAATAATAATAAAAATAAATATTATGCATATTAATCTTATATTTAATGATATTGTTGTTGTCATTATCAATTGTATTACCATTATTATTTATAAATGGATACATTAGATAATATATCGAAGCTGGTTTAATTATATTAATTGTTGTATAGTAGCTTGAAAGCAAAGGTAGCTAGTTAAAGCATCATTAACAGCGCCATCAATATCAGTCTTCATAATAATCATAATATTAATAGTAGTAGTAGTTGTAGTTTCAGGAGCAGCAGCAGTAGTCGTTTTATTAGTATTCGCAATAATAATAGCAGCAATAGTATAATTAGTAGTAGTAGTAGTAATATCAGTAGTAGTAACAATTTTAGTAGTAGTAGTAGCACTAGTAGTGTTATTAATAATTATATAAAAAGTAATATTAGTAGTATAAGTAGTTGAAGCACAATAATTAGCAGTGGTAAAGTTAAAAAAATTATAAATAGCGGTTGTGGTAACAGCCTTAGTAACAGAAGCAATATTACAAGTAGTAGTAGCAGTTGGAGTATAAGTAGTAGCAGAGATATTAGCATTTGTAATATTTTAGTAGTTGTATAATCAGTATTGGCATTAGTTGTAATAGTTGGAATAGTAGCAATAGTAGTAGTAGTAGAAGAAAGTGTGGTTGTAGTACCGTATTAACATTAGTAATAATATAAATAACATTGGTAGATTTTGGTAGTATTAGTAGTATTAGAACTAGTAATATATATCGTAGTAGTTGTAGTAATAGAAATCGTAGTTGTACATTTTGCATAATTAATTATATTACTATTACTACTAGTAGTAGTACCGATAGTTGTTATTGTTGTTTTCTAATTGTAGCATTATGAGTACTATAAGTATTAGTGGAATTAATTTTAATATTAGTAATATTATCAGAGATACTAGTAGTATTATTGGTAGTATCTGTTACCATAGCAGTTATTCTAATATTAATAGTATTAATAGTGGTAGTAGTAGTACTGATACTATTAACAGTAAAATAAGTAATATAATTAGCAGTAGTATTAGAAATCGTAGTAGAAATAGTATTAGTAGTAAAATCAACAGTAATAGTAATAGTATTTTTAGCAGTAGTAATACCACTATTAGTAATTGTACTATTATTAAAAGTAGTATTAGTCAGTTTAACTGCAGTATTATTATTTATATGAATTTTTAATAAATTAATATTTTTAATTATTATTAACAGTATTTATTCTACAGTTCAAAAGTTTGGTATTTCGTTTTTTATCTGTTAGAAATAGAGGTTTTCTATGTAGGTGATTGTCAAAGTGGGTCGAAACAGCTGTGACTGTTTTAATTACATAATTTCCAAGGTGTGCGATTGATTAGGAACATCTCGTTCAACTCATTACGTTATGGAGAAGTTGCAAGCACACCAATTTATGCGTTTCCATGTCAATTACTTGACGATTTTTATAAATAGCAGTTGTTTATTTATTAGGTATTGGATACCAAGTAATAAATGCGTCCAAATACGACTGGTAGGGTCAGCCAAAGACATCATGAACAAATGGTATAATCCAATTTAACGCACTTTTACTTACCGTTGACATGTAAATACGTGTTCAGAAGGGTTCTCATTCTTTTAAAGCATTTTAAAGCCAAATCAGGCGTTAGCTTTTACATTAAGTTGGCCTTGAATTTATATAGCTGAATACTATGTCTGAAGTTAATTCTATCACTGCGTAAATACAAATACGCTCAACAGACCGTATAACAGTCTTAAATAACTTTATTAAACATAGAATGGGATTTGTGTGTAGTTCAGAGACACTGATGAGTCGTCAGTATTCACAAAACACACCTATGCATTAGAATATTTCATTTATTTACGCTCATTTTTTAATATTCTTCTGAAGCTACATAAGCCAATGCGTCACTCGATGTACCTAATAAACAATTGTGTCTATGATATTTATAAGCAATGAATATTATGTGAAAATTCCATTGATGTTGTGTTTTGTAATAAAATCATTTTCCTTCCATTTCGAACATCTAAATTTTGTCAGTTTTGAATGTCGTTTTCTAGGTAAGCAACATTTATAAATGGTCATTATGGCGAGTATTTAAAATAAATTTTTAAGTTATTTAATCCTAATCGAAATTATACATGAGATTTTAAAAAACCGCGTCTATTATTGTAAACTGACTAAACATGTTAATGGATGAAACAACACAAAAACAAAGTTAAATTACAATTGGCCTAAATAAATTTTGCATTTTTAGAGAATGATGGCATCTTCCGATATGACATTTTAGTATTAAGCATTGCTGAGGGCATAAAGCAATCTGCACATTTATTTCATTATTATACATTTTTTAAGGCTTTCATATTATTCTGCGTACAATATTTTTTTCAGTCTTAGTAATATAAATTTAATTGATAATATTATGAATAAATTCATAACAGGCCCAATTTATTAAAATTGGGAATTTCGGTAAATTTCTTAGGCGCATTTATTGAAAATAAATTTAATTTAACTATGGTTGCAATTTAGAAAATTGAAGCGTTATTTAATTTCATAGTATATATATTTAGAGCCGGTTTTTGTCTAGAGTAATATAATATTTCCAAAGGTTGTTCTAAGCATTTATTCCATTCAATTTATTGTATTTCTTTTAATCTGAAAGGGAACATGTTCAGTCGATATTTATCTACTCGTTGTTAAGTTATGTGGACAGATGAAAAGTCCTGAGCATCTAAGTACCCTTATTTATTTAATGTATAAAATTGGTTAGGTGTTTAAATCAAGATCGTAAATTTGATGTAAGTAATTTTCATCACCGCACGCGCAAACAATATTCGTTTATTTACATAAATTTTCAATTCAATACCACTTCCCCGGTAGGGTGGTATCCATACTATAATAACAAATTTGTGAGGATTAATTGAAAATGTAGATCGAATGGAATGCCATATAGGTTCAAACTAAATATTAATTGCATTGTTCTCTGTCCTCAGTCGTCTTGGTTTTAATCTTTATTTCTTTCTCATCTTCATTTGGCTCTTCCTTTTTCTCACATATTTTCGAGTCACATCTCGCCTCAACTTCTGGATACTTCGATGGATACCGTTACTCAGTCTCCTCCTCCGTCTATGTAAACTGTTGAATGTAGCGATCCAGTGCTACTCACTCTACTGTGCTATTTACTTCTATAAATGCATATTTATCAGTCATATGTTTGACTTTAAATGGCCGCTTATAGAACGGAGTCAGACAATTTTGTCTGTTCTCGTTAGTTATATATACATGAGATGCCAGCTTTAAATTTGAAGATGCATAGCATTTAGACTTTGGACTTCTAGTTTTGGTTGTAGCTAAACGACTCATTTTATCTCTCAATGCTCCAACAAACCAATCTACTGAACTATTGGAAGATCTCCAGGTAATCTCAATGGCTCTCCATAAACAAGTTCTGCTATGGATATTCCTAAATGAGCTCTGTATCTGAAATCTCCAGGAGCCAACCTAGACCGTATGTACCGTTAGAATTAAGGTATAATGTAATTCAACAGCTGCATGAATTTAGTCATCGTTACATTAAGGCAACTATCAGGATTGGTCACTGATAGATATCTTTGGCCTATAATGTCGAAAGACATAAGAGCTTGGATAAGGAAATGTGCCCAGTTTCAAACTTAAAAAAGTTTGGCACCATACTAAAACTGAAATTAAAACGATTGGTATACCAGCGTGTCCTTTCATGCATTTAAATATTGATATAGTAGAAATGCCCAAAATTTTTAGCCGGAAGTATTTACTCACGATGGTTGATCGTTTCAGTCGTCAGTTTGAGGTAGCAATCCTGAAGGACGTGACAGCTCAAGAAGTCTTACTTATGTTCTCGCATAATTGGGTATCGCGATATGGTGTACCGGTAAAGGTAATTACGGATCGTGGTAGTCAGTTTATGTCTAAACTCGTTATCATATCATTGAATACAATGGGGATAGAAGTAAGACACACATGTGATTATAATACCAGAGCTAATGGGATGGTTGAGGGACTGCACATGGAGCTGAATGCTGCATCACGCTGCCCTGGTGGATCCAGTTGGATACATGATTTGCCCATAGTTTTGTTGGCAATGCGAAACAGATACAAAGCTCATTTAGGAACATCCATAGCAGAACTTGTTTATGGAGAGCCATTGAGGTTACCTGGAGATCTTCTAATAGAAGCTCCAAGTTGTCTCGATTGGGCCTCTAGTTCAGTAGATTGGTTTGTTGGAGCATTGAGAGATAAAATGAGTCGTTTAGCTCCAACCAAAACTAGAAGTCCAAAGTCTAAATGCTATGTATCTTCAGATTTAAAGCTGGCATCTCATGTATATATAACTAACGAGAACAGACAGAATTGTCTGACTCCGTTCTATAAGGGGCCATTTAAAGTCAATCATATGACTGATAAAAATGCATTTATAGAAGTAAATGGCACAGTAGAGTGTGTAGCACTGGATCGCTGCAGTCCACAGTTTATATGGACGGAGGAGGAGACTGAGGAACAGTATCCATCGAAGTATCAAGAAGCTGAGGCGAGATGTGACTCGAAAATGTGTGAGAAAAAGGAAGAGCCAAATAAATATGGGAAATAAGTAGAGATTAAAACCAAGACGACTGAGGACAGAGAATAATGCCATATGAAAATGAAACCTAGTGAAGTACATGCACAACATGATGAAACTCGTTCTGGAAGAGTTATCAAGAAACCGAAGAATGAGGACTTCATAATGTATGATTAAATATCTTAAACATGAAGGTGTATGTGGAGGTTAATTAAATTATTGGACATCAATTAACTCCTCATATAAAAATAAATCAAATTTTAATGTTTTGGACATTTGATGTTATCGCTGGTTTCGTAAAACAATATTGTGTTTTTTTAAATATATTTCATATTTTTTGGAAGTTTCTTTAGTTCATATGGTCGAAATTTTTTACTTGTCTTGGTGAATGTTTATAAGGGAGTTTTCTTCTGAGTTGCTGAGTTGCACAAGCGGTATACTGCGTGGTTCCATCTGAGTACTCTTTGCTAATAAATTATTGTAATCCACATTCATCTATCGTTCTTAATACACATTATTGGGAAGGATCTCAAATTTGTTTCAGGTAATTGACTTGGATATTTTTTCAAGGTAACCCCTGTATCGTTCTGTCATCTGTGTATATCAGCGCATCTCGGTGAGATTAATTAATATAATATATACATTGCAAGAAATGTTATCCTAGTATTATGGCTGGTTTATCAAATATTGAGGATACAGAGCAATTAGGAAGTGGACTTTAGGAATTTAATTTAAACGATAGTTCAGAGGAACTTAAGTGTTCCAAATTAGATGATCATACCACATATATGGATTATCCGGGCCTGGCATCTCAGAGGCTCTCTTATGGTAGTGACCAGGTTCGAGCCTTGTCCGTGCCAAATTATGGAATATACGTGCTAAGTTGCCAATGAGAACAAAACTGGCCACCTGGATGAAATGCCTCTTCTACAGTACACAGTACTTCGTTTATACCTAGATCACAACCTTGAGTATAGTAATTGTTATCAACAACTTTGCAACCATTTTTCATTTAGTTCTCCTTTTATGCCTTGATGGTTTCTTCGTTTTTGGCAACAAGACAAGAGTTAATATGAAAAGGAAACATAAGGGTAGTAAAAATATATTCCGGAAATCCTACGAATAACTGTGTGCATTGAAGAGGACTAAAAGATTCATCCTTTATCCTAGGCTTCAGTGAAGAGCAATTCACGATTGACCATGATGTCGGTATTTGTAATTATCCATGCAAGCATGTCTGGATGTCATTATTTCTTCAAAATAGTTTACTTAACAACACTGTCTTGATTCTTATGTGACATTTGTGCTCTGATGACGCCCATGTAAGATTTAAACCAAACTGTACGAGCGACTGCTTTTCAGTTTGCAATTTTGTGCAATTGGTTAGATAAAATGATAAATTTGTTTAAACCAAATCCGTAGACATTGTTTAAATAGTCATTCTCACCACTCTTGGAAGAAATATTTTGCAACCGACATTTCAGTCAATGCTATTGCACGCACGAAAATTCGAGGTGGGTGCCGAATTTCTTATTTCCAATAACGTTTATCTGTATTGTGGAATGCCCCTCGTTAGTCAGTTTGCCGACGTGCTCCGATAACAAATATGGAAGCAAGAAACGCATCAGTACGTAAGACTGAAGATTGATCTGCTATGCTTTGCCACAGATTAGATGAAAAGTGATATTTGCTCATACAAATTCCACATTATTTATTGAAATATTTCATTCAGAAAGTATTAATATTAAACGATTAATTTTCCGATTATATTTCGGAATGGCAATCTAGAGAGAGTGAGTTTGTCTACGTGTACAATCGAAAATATTTTTATGATGTCATTCGTTTATTTGCATTTGAACTTAGATATTGGTAAAATTATGAAACGAAAATGGCCTTCGGTCGTAGATCGAATGTAATTGAATTTCAAGTTCTACATCCAATTTTCCAACATATCAACTTTAAGCTATTCAAACCAAGATTAATACTAATAAACAAGTAACTATTTATTGATTTGCATTCGTTATTGATGTACTTGAAAGCTAGGGCCAGTTTCTCCTACAGACAAGTGTGACCCGCCGATTGCAATCATCAACATGGAATGATAAACGGTTTAATTCAGATAAATCTGAGAATTTGTGGATACCAATATTTTTTACGATCAATTTTTTCATGTAAATTGATATTTTTAATAGTTTAGTTTGAAATTTTACTCACCCATTTTTGTACATGCATACATTTTATGAGTTAAGTATATTATTGCATGACGCCTTTTTCATTATACTTTCCAATCAAAATATGTATACACAGAAAATTATGCAATCAATTAAATTACTAAAATTTAATACAATATTACTACAGATTTTAGCTTTTTCAGTCGGATAATCAGTGTGAGTTATTAAGTCCAACCGACAAGGTTGTCCTGAATTTCCCCAGAACCCAATTGATATAATTTGCTTTTTCAGTAAAATTAATCACTTATGACACTATATTGGTTTTAGTCAGGATTTGTTGCTGTAAAATAAACAGGTATGTAAAATAAATAATTAGACCCATTTCAATGTAAACTCCCGCGTATTGAAATATATAAGAGAGCGACATATGAATAAAATGAATTAAAACCAATTGAACAATAATTGTTTGCGCGGGTGGTGGTAACAATTCTTTAAATCAAGTTTGCGAGCTTGAAGTAAACACCAATCCCATTGTATATAACCAGTCGTCGAACAACATAACAAAACTACCGCCAGCCGCAACGCATTGACGCGTTTCGACCCTCCATGATCATCATCAGAGTACGACGGCAAACTGACTATCGAGGATCAAACCGCATTAAATATATATGGAAATCAAATTTAGATATGCGGCTCTCACCTCTAGCAGTCTTGCATACATTGAACTTGAATGGAAATGTCGGCCGCACAATTTCTATGCAGTCACGAACATTAACTGTTTGCAGCTTTCGCCACATATACATATATATAGGCAATAAAATTTAAACAATAATTGATTGCGCGGGTGGTGGTAACAATTCTTTAAATCAAGTTTGCGTGCTTGAAGTAAACACCAATCCCATTGTATTTAACCAGTCATCGAACAATGTAACAAAACTACCGCCAGCTGCAACGCACTGACGCGTTTCGACCTTCCATGATCATCATCAGAGTACGACGGCAAACTGACTATCGAGGATCAGACCGCATTGAATATATATGGAAATCAAATTTAGATATGCGGCTCTCACCTCTAGCAGTCTTGCATACATTGATCTTGACTGGAAATGTCGGCTGCACAATTTCTATGCAGTCACGAACATTAACTGTTTGCAGCTTTCGCCACATATACATATATGGGCAATACAAGTTAAACAATAATTGATAGCGCGGGTGGTGGTAATAATTCTTTAAATCAAGTTTGCGAGCTTGAAGTAAACACCAATCCCATTGTATTTAACCAGTCGTCGAACAACATAACAAAACTACCGCCAGCCGCAACGCACTGACGCGTTTCGATCTTCCTTGATCATCATCAGAGTACGACGGCAAACTGACTATCGAGGATCAAACCGCATTGAATATATATGGTAATCAAATTTAGATATGCGGCTCTCACCTCTAGCAGTCTTGCATACATTGAACTGGACTGGAAATGTCGGCTGCACAATTTCTATGCAGTCACGAACATTAACTGTTTGCAGCTTTCGCCACATATACATATATAGGAAATACAATTTAAACAATAATTGATTGCGCGGGAGGTGGTAACAATTCTTAAATCAAGTTTGCGTGCTTGAAGTAAACACCAATCCCATTGTATTTAACCAGTCGTCAAACAACATAACAAAAACTACCGCCAGCCGCAACGCACCGACGCGTTTCGACCTTCCATGATCATCATCAGAGTACGACGGCAAACTGACTATCGAGGATCAAACCGCATTGAATATATATGGAAATCAAATTTAGATACGCGGGCTCTCACATCTAGTAGTCTCTCATACATTGAACTTGACTGGAAATGTCGGCTGCACAATTTCTATGCAGTCACGAACATAAACTGTTTGTAGCTTTCGCCACATATACATATATAGGCAATACAATTTAACAATAATTGTTTGCGCGGGTGGTGGTAACAATTCTTTAAATCAAAGTTTGCGAGCTTGAAGTAAACACCAATCCCATTTTATTTAACCAGTCGTCGAACAACATAACAAAACTACCGCCAGCCGCAACGCACTGACGCGTTTCGACCTTCCTTGATCATCATCAGAGTACGACGGCAAACTGACTATCGAGGATCAAACCGCATTGAATATATATGGTAATCAAATTTAGATACGCGGCTCTCACATCTAGTAGTCTCGCATACATTGAACTTGACTGGAAATGTCGGCTGCACAATTTCTATGCAGTCACGAACATAAACTGTTTGTAGCTTTCGCCACATATACATATATAGGCAATACAATTTAACAATAATTGTTTGCGCGAGTGGTGGTAACAATTCTTTAAATCAAGTTTGCGAGCTTGAAGTAAACACCAATCCCATTTATATTTAACCAGTCGTCGAACAACATAACAAAACTACCGCCAGCCGCAACGCACTGACGCGTTTCGACCTTCCTTGATCATCATCAGAGTACGACGGCAAACTGACTATCGAGGATCAAACCGCATTGAATATATATGGTAATCAAATTTAGATACGCGGCTCTCACATCTAGTAGTCTCTCATACATTGAACTTGACTGGAAAATGTTGGCTGCACAATTTCTATGCAGTCACGAACATAAACTGTTTTGTAGCTTTCGCCACATATACATATATAGGCAATACAATTTAACAATAATTGTTTGCGCGGGTGGTGGTAACAATTCTTTAAATCAAGTTTGCGAGCTTGAAGTAAACACCAATCCCATTTTATTTAACCAGTCGTCGAACAACATAACGAAAACTACCGCCAGCCGCAACGCACTGACGCGTTTCGACCTTCCTTGATCATCATCAGAGTACGACGGCAAACTGACTATCGAGGATCAAACCGCATTGAATATATATGGTAATCAAATTTAGATACGCGGCTTTCACATCTAGTAGTCTCTCATACATTGAACTTGACTGGAAATGTCGGCTGCACAATTTCTATGCAGTCACGAACATAAACTGTTTGTAGCTTTCGCCACATATACATATATAGGCAATACAATTTAACAATAATTGTTTGCGCGGGTGGTGGTAACAATTCTTTAAATCAAGTTTGCGAGCTTGAAGTAAACACCAATCCCATTTTATTTAACCAGTCGTCGAACAACGTAACAAAACTACCGCCAGCCGCAACGCACTGACGCGTTTCGACCTTCCTTGATCATCATCAGAGTACGACGGCAAACTGACTATCGAGGATCAAACCGCATTGAATATATATGGTAATCAAATTTAGATACGCGGCTCTCACATCTAGTAGTCTCTCATACATTGAACTTGACTGGAAATGTCGGCTGCACAATTTCTATGCAGTCACTGAACATAAACTGTTTGTAGCTTTCGCCACATATACATATATAGGCAATACAATTTAACAATAATTGTTTGCGCGTGGTGGTGGTAACAATTTCTTTCAAATCAAGTTTGCGAGCTTGAAGTAAACACCAATCCCATTTTATTTAACCAGTCGTCGAACAACATAACAAAACTACCGCCAGCCGCAACGCACTGACGCGTTTCGACCTTCCTTGATCATCATCAGAGTACGACGGCAAACTGACTATCGAGGATCAAACCGCATTGAATATATATGGTAATCAAATTTAGATACGCGGCTCTCACATCTAGTAGTCTCTCATACATTGAACTTGACTGGAAATGTCGGCTGCACAATTTCTATGCAGTCACGAACATAAACTGTTTGTAGCTTTCGCCACATATACATATATAGGCAATACAATTTAACAATAATTGTTTGCGCGGGTGGTGGTAACAATTCTTTAAATCAAGTTTGCGAGCTTGAAGTAAACACCAATCCCATTTTATTTAACCAGTCGTCGAACAACATAACAAAAACTACCGCCAGCCGCAACGCACTGACGCGTTTCGACCTTCCTTGATCATCATCAGAGTACGACGGCAAACTGACTATCGAGGATCAAACTGCATTAAATATATATGGTAATCAAATTTAGATACGCGGCTCTCACATCTAGTAGTCTCTCATACATTGAACTTGACTGGAAATGTCGGCTGCACAATTTCTATGCAGTCACGAACATAAACTGTTTGTAGCTTTCGCCACATATACATATATAGGCAATACAATTTAACAATAATTGTTTGCGCGGGTGGTGGTAACAATTCTTTAAATCAAGTTTGCGAGCTTGAAGTAAACACCAAATCCCATTTTATTTAACCAGTCGTCGAACAACATAACAAAACTACCGCCAGCCGCAACGCACTGACGCGTTTCGACCTTCCTTGATCATCATCAGAGTACGACGGCAAACTGACTATCGAGGATCAAACCGCATTGAATATATATGGTAATCAAATTTAGATACGCGGGTCTTCACATCTAGTAGTCTCGCATACATTGAACTTGACTGGAAATGTCGGCTGCAACAATTTCTATGCAGTCACGAACATAAACTGTTTGTAGCTTTCGCCACATATACATATATAGGCAATACAATTTAACAATAATTGTTTGCGCGGGTGGTGGTAACAATTGAACAGGTCCTTACGTTATACAAGTTTAGTTCCTGTTATATTCACCAGTAAAGGTCCAAATACAGATGGTGAAGTCAGTAAAAGATCAATTCTAACTTGGATGTAAATATATTTTCATTAATTAATGAAAAGATTTTCCATCGAGCAGACATGTATTTCTATATTTACACCTGTATATATGTATGTATGTATGTATGTATGTATGTATGTATGTATGTATATATGTATGTATATATGTACGTATGTATGTATGTATGTATGCATGTATGTATGCATGCATGTATGTATGTATGTGGTTGTATGTATGTATGTATGTATGTATGTATGTATGTATGTATGTATGTATGTATGTATGTATGTATGTATATATGTATGTATGTATGTGAAGGTGTAAAGTGTATGTATGTATGTATGTATGTATGTATGTATGTATGTATGTATGTATGTATGCATGTATGTATGTATGTGGCTGTATGTATGTATGTACGTATGCATGTATGTATGTATGTATGTATTTATGTATGTATGTATGTCTGTGTGTATGTATGTGTGTGTGTTGGTATGTATGTATGTATGTATGAATGTATGTATGTATGTTTGTATGTATGTATGTATGTATGAATGTACGTGTATATGCATGTATGTATGTATGTATGTATGTATGTATGTATGTATGTATGTATGTATGCATATGTATGTATGCATGTATGTATGTATGTATGTAATATGTATGTATGTATGTATGCATGTGTATGTATGTATGTATGCATGTATGTATGTATGTATGGATGTATGTGTATGTATGTATGTATGTATGTATGTATGTATGTATGTATGCATGTATGTATACGTATGTATATATGTATGCATGTGTGTATACATGTGTTGCATGTTGGTTTGTGTGTATGTCTGTATGTATATATGTATGTCTGCCTGTATTATTTATGATTGTTTTCTATTTTTATTTGTTTGTGTTTAGATATCTATTTATGCTTGTATGTATACTTTTATGTGTCTTAGTGTTTGTGCATATATTAGCATTTATACATTTATTTAGTTTTTTCATGTTTACATTATGAATTTTAAAATAAATCAATTGTCTCGAAATGTTACGTTCAGCTTATATTTATGGTTCTTGGACCGTTTTTCGAACAGTTTTTAATTTATGCTTTTTAGACTGCCTTAATATAATTTATTTACAAATAGATACGAATTTAATGAATCAACCGTTAAACTTTGTTTCAAATCTGTATACGGCAAGCAAACTTTGTTTATTTATAACTTTATTATTTCATAATTTCAAGAATTTTCTTGCTTGCATGCAAATATTAAATTAATCGCATTTTTTTCGTAACATGCTATGGTACGATCCATGTCCACAAAAATTTCTGGACAGTAAGTGAAGAGTTTCCAATAAAAATGATACCGGTATACTGGATGAATTTCCTTTGCTCCAGTATACAGTGCTTAGTTTATACCGATACAGGCATACATAATGAGATTGAGGTTTATATCATAGTCGTATGTATGATTTAAATAAATATTCTTCTTTCCCCGTTTTATAAAAAACATTCACCCGTGTGAAGCTATGATGAAATAATTTTTATTATCACATTTATTATGGCCAAATTTCAAAACATTATAGCTCAAGAATATTTTAAAACTTGCACTCATTATTTTTATTAGGTTTTGAATTTATTTATCGTTTTAATTCTAATTTACTGTATCTATATTACAAGATTTACAGAAATTTCGTAGACTGCGTCTGAGTTTGTCATCGTTCAGTCTTTTTCTTTTATTAAAAACCATCAAAATAATGATTATTTTAAATTGTGCATGCAGACCAAAATTAAATCACTGAGGCTATGTTTCTGTGAGGCTAAATGTCAAGACCAGGAGAGAAAATATATGGCATACTTTCATTTCCTAGATGTATCTTTTTCCATATTAAACGAAGGTAAAGCGCACAGGTCTTATGAATTTTTCTTCCTTAAAGTTGATGTATTCTTGCTCCCAGCTGACAAGTTTGTCATTTAATTACTGTATGGAATACAGTCCATGTGAACACAACAGTAACCTCAGTTAAATTATTAGAATATGGTGCTCATATATCAGTTTAGAAAATTAAATTTCATTTGTCAATTTTCGAAATAATTTACCAGATAATCGTACCATACAATCAAAAAGCTTTACTAGTCACGTCTCAGAAAATCATTTTTGCCAATATCCACCTAGTATAGTAGCATATTTGCATAATCTGCCTTTATTAGAATGAAGAGATTAGGGTTGAGAATTTCGCATCTCTTGTATTTTATTATGTATCAAGGTATGGAAATCTGTACAACAGCATTCATTTAATGCACACCACTGACCGGTATGTGTTCATATCAATAGTAAAAATTGCTGTGTGGGAATTTTCTAAATATGACTCAATACAAGTATAATATAAGGTCTTAATAAATTTGGACCTGTATTTCAATCAAACGAACATTGATTGCGCGGGCGGTGATAACAATTCCTATAATCAAGGTTGAAGTATGATATAAGCACCTGAGCCGTGCGGCAGGGTGGCTCAGTGGTTACAGCACCAGATTCCGAAGCAGACGCGCCCAGGTTCGAGCCCTGTTCGCTATAAATTCTGGCGAGTACATAATAAGTTCTCAATAAAGACGAAACTGGTCTACTGGATGAATTGCCTTTTCTATACTATGCAATTCTTAGTTTATATTGACATATGTAAGTAATTAATGGGTCAGGTGCTTATATCAAGACCGCAACATTGATTTTAATACCTGTATATCAATGTTTGACTTTGGCTTTCGTGAATGTTTTGAAACTTTTCCGCAACAAAACAATAGGATGCACATGAAAAACAAAATCGGTTCTTTTTTTGGCTATTTGTTTACTTCGCAGGTTTATAATATTTTGGGCTAATATTCTCACAATGTCAGAAATCGATTGTTTTCGAAATAATGCCAAATGTATGATTCTAAACCGATATAAATTTAAAACTTTTTTAAACAGTTTTGGTTACTGAAATAAATAAATGATGATTAAGTCCTACGGTTTACTAAAATTGATTTTTCAAACTAACAGAACCAATTATTGCGGACGATAAAAACGAAAATTTTTATGCTCGAAGATAAACTTTTATTCATTTGACCAATAAATGAACAATTATAGTAAAGGTTTTAAAAATGGCACCCAATCAATTTGAAAAAATTCTCAATTCTATACAAAGAAAAATCTGAGAAAAAAAATATAAAGCTCTATATATAAAACAACAGCTCCCGGTCTAAACATTCGAAAGTTTCACCAACATGGTGTTTTAAACGACCTGCTACGAATCAGAAAAATACAACAAAAATTTGAAATTATTCATAAAAATATGAGCATTCAACACCGGCACCCGCACACACTGCGCTGTTACCAAGGGCGCAGAAAAAACGAGGATCAAGGTGAAGGGAAAAACGATATTAAGGAAAAACTTTTGCACAGTTAACAGCCAACAAAGGAACAGATGGTTAAGTCTCAATCCATCAATACAAGAATGATCAGAACTCAGATACCGCTTTGCAATAGAACGAAAATGACCCATGCACGCACAAAGACACATACAAAAACATGCATATACGTATATGCAAGTATAAATCAGCCCAGACAAAAAATATAAGTAATAAGGAATCAGGCAACTTGCCACCCGCAAAATTAAGATGAATATAGATGAAAGCTTTTAAATTGTTGTTTACTATTTTCGAAATAAACAACCATTATCAAGTTTGTTAGATAAAATATTTTCTTCCTAAAAAGCAAAATAGTGCGTAATTTACGAAGGCAATAGAAACTATAAAGAAGCTCGTCTACTGCCATTAAACTTCAATTTCAATATAGATGTATATATATATATATATATATATATATATATATATATATATATATATATATATATATATAAATTATATTTACTAGTTGAATTTAGAATGTAAACCGATATGTATTTGTACGTACATACTTTTTCATGGAGTCTGTCTGTATTTAATTTATGGCGAATTCTCTTGTGACGCTTATAATAATCTGTATTAAATTACACATTTTGAGCATGATAAGAATATATATATATATATATATATATATATATATATATATATATATATATATATAGAACATGCTGTGTTTATTACTGAAAACGTATTTTTTGGCACGTTTCTTGATATGTAATTTCCCCACACTTTATCATCAGGCCTCTAATCACACACACAGTACTATGCTCACAATAAGAAATTTAATGCTAATATGGTAACCTCGTATTCCGCAAAGTTCTATTTATATTTTAATTTTTGATTCAATAATTGTTTTAGAAAAAGAATTTGTCTCAGTAACTAAACCCTATTTATGCATATGCATGAAGCAATTGAAAACGCTTACTCAAAAACTATATGTATAAAATCAACCAATGATGTAATGAATGTAACAACGATAGGAAAATCATTAGGCCCAATATATAAAGATGCTTCTTATAGGGTCGAAACCCGCGAAGCAGGTGAACCATGAGTTAATTAATGACCTTAGTAAGAGACACCGTTTTTAGGACACTGATTTAGAATGACCTAGAACGATATAAATTCATAATTCCTTCTATACTTATCTTTCTCAATAAAATTATATAGTAGGTTTTACACAGATTTATAAATGGATATATATATATATATATATATATATATATATATATATATATATATATATATATATATATATATATATATATTCATTGTACCGCTTCCTGTGTGCAAAAACAAAAAGAAATTTTATCAGATATAAGCAGTCATTTCTTTCGCATGGTCTTCTCAAATATCTACTAATGAACATATATTTATATATAAATTGGAAAGCCAAACAAGATAGAAATATGTGAACAAAGAGAGTGTGTGAAAAATAGAAACCAATAAAATTGCGTGCGTCACATCCAGTTCAAGCTCAATGCTTGTACGTGTTTCTTCTGCTTGCATAAATCCGACTGCAATTTGTTTATCCATAAGGCGTCGTATGTGGCTAGCTCCCTTTTGTTTTTGCATTTAGTAATTACTTTGAATGCTACGTCTGGAGAACATACGTGCGATGTTTCGATGATGTGTTGCGTAATAGCAGACGTGTATTCACAATTTGATTTTAAAACAGGCGTTTAAGTTGCAATGTTCTCTCATTCGAGTAATTAACCGTCTGGTCGATCGGCCTACGTAATTTGATCGACGACTTGCGCGTGTATATTGGTAAATAATATTTGATATCGACATTAACGGCTCTTTCTCTTTGATAGCTGGTAAAGGAAAGTGTGTTACCCTAAATAACACTCGTAGTTTGGCTGCATTAAATGTGCGTGTTATTGCTGCTTCAACTTTCTTTTGCGCCATTCGGGAAACTGCACACAGGAAGGGTACAATGAATTTTGTACGCATTGTTCACTGTTACATGTACGAGTGCTATTTTTCCCAGTGTAGTTGATCGTTTCACCTTGTTACGCAAATTTATATTTCTCCTACATGGTAACAGCGCCAGTGTGAATTGCAGGTTTAAACGCTCATATAGCTTGGAAACTTCTGTCACCGTATGCGCCTCTGTTATTTCCTCTTCAGTTTGTTGTCAATCCGATTGAATAATTAAACGAACATTGGTTGCGCGGGTGGTGATAACAATTATTATAATCAAGGTTGCGGTCTTGATATAAACACCTGACCCGTTAATTACTTACATATGTCAGTATAAACTAAGAATTGTATAGTGTAGAAAAAGGCAATTCATCCAGTAGACCGGTTTCGTCCTTGTGGGAACTCATCAAGTACCTGGCCAGAATTTGCTGCGGACAGGATACGAAACCTGGGCACGTCTGCTTCGGAATCTGGTGCTCTTAACCACTGAGCTATCCTGCCGCACACTACACTACACACACAATTTTCAGTTATATACTAACCAATGTAACTTGGTTAGTCTAATTTTTCCTCTATAGGTGGAGCTCATATGGCATCCACATTTAGACCCAAAGTTCCAACTAACCATCGCCCAATCTGTCATTACTGAACAGACACCACACTACATGGGAAATTGGTATTGAAATGAACATTTATATAATTAAACGAACATTGGTTGCGCGGGTGGTGATAACAATTATTATAATCAAGGTTGCGGTATATATATTATATAGTGTGAGTTAGCATTGAAGTCGCATTGTCGTTGACTTGAGATGATGTTAGCTTCACTATTACAGGTTTACACATTCGTCTAGGAGATTGTACCGTCCTATTATTCCACATTCTTCTACCAAATATATAGTGGTTAAAGGGCGTAATACCGGCTCCTACTAATGAGTCGCCAGTAAGCACGAAACGAATGTGCATGAGATTATACTTTCCGTTCATGCTGCCTTTGGTTTATCCTTCTGGTCACAACTGAACTAATTTGTTACTAGGTTCGCAAAACCTAATACATACTCTGCATATATACTAGTTCTCGCAAAAAACAAAGTATTTAACTGTAATATATTGAATTGAATGATGTCATGCTTACCGCAAAATGTGATAACTGATATCGATGAAAGGCCAGAGTGTATAGTTTAACTGGAGTAACAGGTGTGCGGAAATTGTTGTAATTCTCAATTTGGGTGAACTTTAGCATAAATTTATATCCATCAGGTTGGTATCATGTACCGACTCGGAAACCATGTGTTAGTATCCGGTACTCATCGATTTCAAAAAAAGGTATCAGTTACTAACACAATAGCCATAGTGTTAGTATCCTTTACAGACTCGGTATATATATTATATAGTGTGAGTTAGCATTGAAGTCGCATTGTCGTTGACTTTAGATTATGTTAGCTTCACTATTACAGGTTTACACATTCGTCTAGGAGATTGTACCGTCCTATTATTCCACATTCTTCTACCAAATATATAGTGGTTAAAGGGCGCAATACCGGCTCCTACTGATGAGTCGCCAGTAAGCACGAAACGAATGTGCATGAGATTATACTTTCCGTTCATGCTGCCTTTGGTTTATCCGATTGAATGTTTGTTGATTCTAGTCGAGGGTCTGTTTTTTCTTGACAGGATACTAGTAGATTGTTGTTGCAATTTGTTATTTTTGGCCAGTCGATTAGAATATCATGTTGATAAACGTTTGAATAGTAAGGTCAGGTGCTTGTTGTTTTATATAAAGCGCTTCATAAATAAATAATAATTTTTCTGATTTTGCTTTATGTAGAATTGTGAAATTGGTTGAATTGACAGCCAACCAGCCAAAACAAGAAACAGAAGTAAAAACGAGTCGGATTTGTTACCACTAGCATACTCAATTGAAAACCCAAAATGTATAAATATGTATGATTATAAGCGATGATTATTATTCACATAAAGTAACCTTTATCCACTATGTTATTAATGTTTCTATATCTTCCTAATCATATATGTCTATATATATATATATATATATATATATATATATATATATATATTTGTCTATCCGTTTATAGATTTATTCTACATATATGTTTATATTTATATTAACATAATTTGTATATACATATATACAGCATTTGATAGGACTGAAGATAAAATGAAGAAAAAAACAGCTGCACAAATGACATCTCAACCATAGTTAGCAGCGACAGTAATTGCACAATAATACGAGCATTCAACTCTGTCATCCGCAAACCTTGCGCTGTTACCAAGGGCGCAGAACAAAATTGAGGAATACGGTGAAGCGAAAGACGTCATTGGGGATAAATCTTTCGTGCAGGTAACAGCCAACAAAGGTTAACTTTCAATCCATGAATACCAGAATGACCAGATCTCGGACATTAATTTGCAATACAACGAGACTGACAAATACGCGCACACAGACACACACATACACCTACACTATGCACTTAACAATCAGCCCTAACCAAAAATAAAGGTATAAAGGTGTCAGACTAGTAGCCACCCACATAATCAGATTAAAACCCAAGATGTATATAAATGAAATATTCAAAGGTGATGTTTAATAATTTCGAAATAAACGGCCAATATTAACTTTGTTATTAAATTAATTTCTTCCTAATAAGAAATGTACCGCATAAGTTGCGAAGGCAATGGACATTATATATATATATATATATATATATATATATATATATATATATATAAATATTATTAATAGTTGATTTTAGAATATAAAGCTATATGTATGTGGACGTGCATACTTTTTCATGGAGTCTGTCTATATTTAATTTATGATGAATTCTCTTGTGACAATTATAATGATCGTTATTAAATTACATTTTTGGAGCACGATAAGTATATATGTAGACCATGCTATATTTCCTAATGAAAAAGTTTTGTGAATGTCTAAGTTTCTCTCCATGGTGCATTTGCGAGTGATCGAAATACTAAGTGCCCTACGTCAAAACCTATATTCAATCAATTGCATTCTACTAGAGCAATATAAAAACGATATACAGATAAGGAAGCAGTCATTTATACAGTGTAAGTTCTCAAGTATGACAGGCAACACAGGAAGCACTTGAAGAAGGAGTGGAATTGGGCGGTAAATGTACAGCTCTGCCAGACAGATATCACTTACATTTGGTTTTTTCAACAAAACAGAATTTAAGAGTAGGTGACACTACCGCATCAAAATAAGTACAGTTTCTCAATGATTTTAATGCTCTAATTAGTGTAAATTAAATTGAATAAACCTTTAAATACGTGCAAAAGTTGTGCAAGGAAATGTTTATTTATTTTGACTTTCCCTACATTCAATAGAAAATCCATCATTGAACAATCAATTTTGTTTAAATGATATCTCTGGTAGCGCCATCTGTAGAACATAGGAGGACACACACATTAACGGTTGGTTTAATCTCATTCAAGCACGAGCTTTACATTAAATGATTCACAGACGTTAGAATCCGTTAGTACCCCCGCGAACCAACTACAATCAATGTCAAAATATGGCATATTACAATTTTAAATATAAATTAAATAGCTATAAAACTGTGATTTGACATGATAAGGAATATATATAATGAAAGAATCAAGGGTGTTGATGAGCTGTTTCATATTTCTATGCAACATTGATTTGACGAATTGTAACCACCACCCGCGCAATCAATGATTGTTTAATTGTAGCACTTATGTATATGTGGCGATAGTTGCAAAAAGTTAATGTTCGTGACTGTATAGAAACTGTGCAGCTAACATTTCTAGGTGAGTACAATGTATACGAGATTACCCATTGCGAGAGCCGCATATCTGAATAGCCATAATTTATGTGTGCGTTATGTTTTAATTTTTTTAGGCAGATAATCGCCTTATTCTGATGATCACCATTGAAGTTTGAAACGAATCAGTATGTGTGACTGGCTGTAGGTTTGCTTTATTGCACAACGAATCAGGTATACTGTGATTGGTTTCCATCTCAGTATATGAGACCTCATGTACTGGACTATATAGAAGGTGAGTGAAATGAGCCGAATAGATAATTAGAAGAACAAATGGTGGAAATAAAGTTAGCAAATTAAACTGCTGAATTTTATGGTTACCTCTGTTTTTCATGAACTAAAATGTTACTAAGTTTTAACACTTATCTCATGAAAGCATACCCGAAAATTATATTGCACATCATATTTAGCAAACAGAAAATCCTGAGGTCAAAAGCCAAATATCAGTTACCAGTTTTCCAAGCCATTTATACTCTACGAATTCTCATGTATATGCTGTATGTATGCAAGACTGCTAGAGGTGAGAGCCGTATATTTAAATTTGATTTCCATATATATTCAATGCGGTTTGATCCTCGCTAGTCAGTTTGCCGTCGTACTCTGATGATGATCATGGAAGGTCGAAACGCGTCAGTGCGTTGCGGCTGGCGGTAGTTTTGATATGTTGTTCGACGACTCGTTAAATACAATGGGATTTGTGTTTACTTCAAGTACGCAAACTTGATTTAAAGAATTGTTACCACCACCCGCGCAATCAATTATTATTAAATTGTATTGCATATATATTGGATGTACGAAATAGCTATGGAAGTAAATAATCCGGCAAGATATACCACAGAACATGATTAAAAAAAGGTTTGGCATAATCGTAAAATCATTTATATATATATATATATATATATATATATATATATATATATATATATATATATATAAGAACTCTATATAAATCACCGTGCACGTGGCCTAAACATACAAAAAGTATCAATGACTAATTTAATCAACTGGCCACAATCACACTACCAAAATGCAATTTCATAGCGTCCAGGCAAGCCCGTATGCACACTAAACATGCCTCAAACTGACTAAGAAAAAACAAATGCACAAACGGCATCACTATCATCGTTAGCAATGTCAGGAGTTGCAGATTTATGAGTTATTAACTGTGCAATCCGCAAACCCTGCGCTGTTATTCAGGGAACTGAATAAAATTGAAGAAAAAGGCGAAACTGCATTAATTTCTAGTACTCCAATTTTTTTAACGTTTGAGCCTTGCTGTTAACTAGCTTCAAGATGGATTGCAATACTCATTAATTCTTTTCATTTGTAATTTGTATTGTGAAATAAATAATGCGTTGAAGCAAATTTTTTTATTCAACAGTTATATGCAACAAAATTTAAAAAAATAATTTTCACTTCTCTCGAATTCAAATCATTTGTTGTATGTTGTACTCTTACAAATCAAACGGGATTATGCTTGTTCAAGCAACTGATTCTGTTCCTTGCAGGGAAATACTTTTTATGCAATTTTGTATTAGGTGTTGCGCACCTAGTAACAAATTAGTTCAAATATTATCAGAAGGATAAACCAAAGACAGCATGAACGGAAAATATAATCTCATGCACATTCGTTTCGTGCTTACTGGCGACTCATCAGTAGGAGCCGGTATTACGCCCTTTAACCACTATATATTTGGTAGAAGAATGTGGAATAATAGGACGGTACAATCTCCTAGACGAATGTATAAACCTGCAGTAGTGAAGCTAACATCATATAAAGTCAACGACAATGCGACTTCAACGCTAACTCGCACTATATAATATATATACACAGAATCTGTAAAGGATACTAACACTATGGCTATTGTGTCAGTAACCGATACCAACATTATAGTACCGAAAAGATACATGGTACTACACAGTCGATGGAAGTATCAATGTATGTTATAGTTCACCGAAATTGAGAATTACAACTATTTCTTAACACCTGTTACTCCAGTAAATCCATAAACTCTGGCCTTGATCGATATCAGTTAACACATTTCGCCATCTGTTGTGTCATGCTTTCATTCTGTAATTCTGAATGTGTCCGAAATTTATTAGATCGATATTTGTGCAAATATGATTATATATAATGTCCTTTGCATTCGAATATTACACACTATGTTTCTCATTAGGAAAAAAAACACATTAATAACAAAGTGGATAATGGCCATTTATTTAGAGAATACTAAATTTCATTTTACAAACATTTATATATATATACATCTGGTGTTTTCACCTGATTATGTGGGTGGAAACTAGTCTGACACGGTTTACCTTCTATTTCTTTTTTTGGATAAATAGAAAGTGTGTATGCGTATGTGTTTGCTGTTTGTGTGTAAGTTCTTTCTCGCTGTTTTGCAAGGTGATGTCTGAGATCTGATAATTCTTCTATCGATGGATTGAGAGTTAACCAATTGCTCTCATTGTTGTCTGTTGCGTCTTAGAATTCTAGTTTCCCGAGTGTTGTCTTTTGTTTCGCCCTGTTGTTTTTTTCATTTCCGTTTGTTGCTAATCAGATTGAAGGTTTTTTTGGGTCTCAACGAGGGATGTTTGGTTTTGCCTGGATGCTAGTAAATCGTTTTTGGGTATTTTGATTCGTGGCCAGTCGATTAGAATATGATGTTGATTAAACCTTTGCAGGTGTTTGTTGTTTTATATAAAAAGGCTTCATAAATATGTAAAACTTCTTTCTAATTTTGGCTTTATGACGAATTGAGAAATTAGCCAAATTGACTGGATTCCCCAATTCCAATATATGATAAAAAATATCTGATTTTTCTGACGGTGCCAAGCCTTTTTTTAATCACTTTCTGGATTCTGTTGATCAATTGATTCTTCGTGTGTGGTGAGGGGACACCACTTGTACCAAATTCCCAAGAAACTCCATGAAATTGGAGCCGGCTTATCCTCCAAAAGGAGTCAGCCGCAGTAAAGTAAAGTAAAGTAGTGTCCAATATATTTGCTACCGCACATATGTGAGAATTTGTTTACTATGAATGATTTGAAGAGAATTGGCAAGTGATCTTTGGTATCCTATCTCATGATTTTCTGTGCCAAAAATGTGATATTAACATTAACACGGGAAAAATTCTCCTTAGTTAATTTGATTACCTGCCTTGCAATTATTTAGGTCTGTACGTCGTCTCTAACTGGTAAATTTAAGAAAATTTGCTTGACGTTGTCCTCTCTAGTGTGAATCGGACGTAGTCTGATAAACACATCAAGGAATCGCTCTGGGTTGTTTTTAATTAGCTAAATTTTTCTCATGTAGTACAATTCATCCTTGGTCTTATTTGCAGAGCAGATCTTCCTGATTCTGTTTAGTAGGTTGTTAACTAAGATTCTATTATGAGATTTTGGCACTGCTGTTGTAGAGAATGTATTTCCCGGTGAAAGTGGATTTTCTACGTATTCGTGTATTTAAAATGGTTCAGGGTATTAAAGTTCAGCTCAACCACCCTATATTTAACATGTTTACGAAATTTCCGCTGCTTTTTGTAGTTCTATTGCGGCACGTAAATTTACGGATCGTGAATGGCACTGCTACAATAGAAAGTCTCGCAGGTAATGCCCGATTGACTATTTTATGATATCTTAATTATTCTGTGTGAGATTTGTTGCGTGAATGTCAGATTCTGTGGAACGCTTCCAAACAATTTAAAAATACACTTTAATTTTACATTTTAACCAACTTGTCAAAAATCCTACAAAAGTCGTAAATAATTTTATGTTAGTATAAGAAGCCTTCTGTCCCTTATTTGTGATTTGGATCAAGTGTTCACTCGAAAAACACTCAAAGCGCTGTCGCATTTTATCCTGTTCAACCTCATAATGTGGTCATTGGGATTAAAATAACTATTAACTTCTTTTCGATCCCAGAATATATCTGTTCCTTCTGATGTGACATTTTAATTGTAAACAGTCGATTCTCCGTATATTTTTACAAATTAAATACATTCAAGTTACGTTCTCCATTTCTAAATTTTTTTTTGGTTTGGTTCTAAATAGTGAGACAAGTTTCACTGGAATCCAGTTACAATCTGCCATTATTTGTCCAGCGAAATTTTGTGTAACTTTTAAGAAATAACAGAAGGTTTGCCACTAAATCATGTATTGATCTGGAAATTATCTATCAGCTTAAGTAAAACATTTGAACGTTGGTGTATTAAGTTGCGCAGTGCGTTAATCCCATTTAGAGTATACACGGTTTCCTTTCGTGGGTAGTAGATTTACACTACCAATTCTGCAAAGCTCCTACTGAACCCCATTTCCAAGTACGCATTCAGTTCGTCTTTGTAGTGGCTGAGTGGTGATTTATCCCTTCACTCCGAAGGCCTCCACATCATTCGTACTAACCACTGGAAATGAGGTACTTTCTAATATGGATTGACAGACAACGTCTCCATACCTCATTTCCAGTACTTTCATCATGCTTTTAATCAAACGCTCAGTACAATACAGGAAAAACAGATATAATCAAATGTGATAACCTCGTTTCAAAGCATATTTATTTATATTTTAATTTTTGTCTTACCAAAGATTTGGAATACAAAAGGTCTTCAATAGCTAAAATTGTACATATTAACATGCACGAAGTGCATGAAAGCACCAACTCGACAACCATATATATATATATATATATATATATATATATATATATATATATATATATATATATATATATGTTATTTTACCGAGTGTAGTCTTTTGTTCGACATTTTTGCGCAATTTAGTTTTCTTCACTTAGTAGCAGAGCAAAAAGTTAAAACGAAAGACGACACTCGGGGAAAAAAATCATTCGTATACTTAACATCCAACAATGCGAACATTTGGTTAACTCTCAAGCCGTCAATACAATAATGACCAGATCTCAGATATCATTTTTAAATATATATATATATATATATATATATATATATATATATATGTATGTATATATATATATATATACTGTATATGGTAGACCTACCTTTTACTACATAATATACCCGTAGTAATAAGGAAATTTCGGTATACTTAATCTCATCAACTGTGCAGAATGTTAATTGGAGGAAGATTAGGTCATAACCGATTTCCAGTGGATAATAAGAATGATGTAGCAGCCCTCGGAGTGAGGAGACGAAACAGCATCCAGCCACCGCGAAGCCGAACTCAATGCATACTTGGATATGCAGATCAATCGGATATTTGCGGAACTGATAGTATAAATATACTAGGTGAAACACTGTATTTCATCGGTAAACAACGATGCATGATTATTAACGATTCTGAGCGTAAGAATCGTCGATTTATTCCAGATGATTAGTTAATTAGACAGCCAAGAGTTTACGAACAGAAACTTGATTTGCTTCGTCTGCTATTATTCCTGCTATAATGGTAACTGTCTCTTTTCAAAAGTTTGTAATACTTGTGACCTAATCACTAAGTCAAGGTAACACGATGATTAATTGTTAAACATGTTGTCTGTATTATTAATTGTTGTATTTAAATGTGAACAAATAGTTTTTTGGGCTATTTCAAAATTTTAGTTACTACAATGCACAAGTGAGAGCAAGTTTGATGAATTTTGAAAGATGGGTGTATTTTTAACACTTTAGCAATATATTTCATACTTATGCATTTTTACTGTTATTTTATAGAAAAAGCTGCAAGTTCGATTTTTACATTAATTGAAACAACACTGTTGGACTTGAATTACGTTAGCAGGGATATAATGTTCTTTAAAATTTCCTTGACCTTGAAACTGCGCATAATTTGAAAAGATGCGCGCAATTTGTTTTCAACTGCTTGAACTTAGCACACTGAATAGACAACTTGTATTTCCGGGTTAAATTAATTTGGCGAGATGTTGTATTAAATATTGTATTTTGTGCGGCATAAACTATTTCGTTTTAGAAAATTTTTGAGATGTGATCCAAATTCGAAATAATCACAACCGTTTGTTTTATTCAGCTCGATTTTAGTTACATTTTTCTTGTGTATTCCTCATGGTTTGAATTAATAATAAGAAGTAATAATATAACAAATTTTTAGTAATACCCCGAAAACGGATCTCCGTTTAAAAACGTCTAAGAATGGTGGAAGGAAAAATAATTAACATAAGCGGTATTAAAAACCGTTAGATTAAATGAAACTTATTATACATGTGATTTCATTGTTTCGGGGATGTGAACTGAAATTGTAACCCAGAACTCGTTTACAACACAGAACAACGTTACAAACAAAAGCTGAAATCGATTATACAGATTCGGTTAAATTTTATAGTTTGCTACAAAGTATTCGGAACGTTACATTTGTTTTCAATTGATCAGCAAGTATATTTTCTTGTTTAGCATACCTTGATAGTAATATTTTCATTATAACATTACTTTGCTATATGCATTACATATCAAAAACCATAATAAAAATTGGAAAGTTTTTTATGACTAGTGACTTGCAAATAGAATAAAAATTTAAAATTTGTAATTTATATCTTTAATCAATGGATATTCTTATTTTATTTGCGACTACGGGACACTTCTTTCGATTGTCTACAATCAATCCTGCGCAATTAGCACAAACACAAGACAGGGCTCGGAATATACTCTGGTCTTTTAGAACCTCTTGTCAACTTGTTTTAATAAATGATTCTGCATCATCTCAATGCACCCATTCGGGGCATTTGTGTCGAAAATTTATGCAAACACAGATTGGATCGCTTCAAATAACACCCATTAAGTTTTTAACCGATATATCGATTTCAAATTATTTCAGATATCTCAAACTCAAACTTAAAAACGTGTAAACGCCCCGGCTTCAAGTAAATGCCGTACGACGTTACAAACTCGGTTAAGGTGCTCTGAATAGAGATTAGTTACTGATATGGGGGCTCTTAAGAGGGCCTGGTAATGCGTTCTCTTGAAGTCTTCAGAGTTGAAGATGTCCTAGAGCCTTGAGTGGACTCTGGTTGAGATTGTCGCTCCCGTGGTTGAGCTGTGATCGCGTTGTGGATGGTGTCCTGCAGGTCCTGTACTCAATTGGCTCGTCTCTCCGGTATCCCGCAACAAGATGAGTCACGGATGTAGTTAGTTGTTGGTGAAACTATCAAATCACCAGCGTAGGTATTGACAGCCGACAGAGCGCACACGTATTGACAGCCGACAGAACGCACACGCGTGAAGCAGGTAGAAGGCAAATGCCACAACTGACTTGCATGGTAAATTACCGTGCTTAAATAGCATGCAATATGTGTACTTGCATACTATTGGTTAAACGTGGTTAAACGTGGTTAAACGGCAATTTGCTTTTTTCTCATTGGTGCAACGTAAATAAATTTGAATTTAATTTACGCAATATGTCGGCGATTGATTTGTGTCGTTACAAACGCATCTATTTGATAGAAAACAGTTAGTGCCGCTACAACTATTTCTTTATAGGTATATTTGCAATCAAGAAATTTAGGTCTTGAAGAACTTATAACTTTTTAAAATGGATAAATGATTTTCGTAATTTATCAGGCACCTTCGATAGATGTAAGATGCCGAATCTGTTTTATTTTAAAGTTTTTATACAAATGATATAATTCTTAAATTAAATTACAGTTTTATGTCAAGAATGAGAACATCGGGCATAACGATTGTATTGTAATCAAAGACCTGTTGAGGTCAAATTTAACTTCAGGTCAATATAGAGGTCAAATAAACTCAACATAAAGTATTGTCTGTCTTATACGTTTGTGAATAGATGTAAATTAAGTGTAGCATGCGGCTTTTATTGCGTAATGGAGGAATAGATAGACGAAGAAGCAAATGTGTCCCGAATGGTGTGTTGATCGCGATAATTTTGACAAGTACCGGGTTAATGTCGAATTGATATGAAGGCAGTCTTCCTGATGGAATTAATTTACTACCTCATCTCAAGTCTAATTTATACTAACAACATATATAAAATAAATTCTGCCAGTTTACTTTATTACACTATAATTATATATATATATATATATATATATATATATATATATATATATAGTGGACTTAAGATAAGCACTAATTCTGATATCGTGAATAAGTCGCTTATCAAAACAAAATTAAAACTCAGTCAAACATAATGAGGCATGTCTTACTTCGACACTCACTATCAGAGCAGGTAGGTAAACTAATTAAAAGTTCTCAATCACCCTTGTATAATAAGTTTATTAATAAACTTAAAAACGATCTTCCGTTAAAGCATTCCTACATGCCGTATAGGAGAGCGTAATTTCGGCTGTATAATTAATTTTCAGCCATAATTATAACTCTATTAGCTATTTTGCCCCATCAATTGTAGTTCGATGCGAAGAACTAACACATATGCAATTTTGTAATAGATATTGCGCTTCTAGTACCACATCAGCTCAAATAGGACCAGAAGGATAAACCGAAGGCAGCATGAACGGAAGGTTAAATATCATGTGCACATTCGTTTTTGTGCTTACTGGCGATTCATCAATAGAGGCCGAGTATACGCCCTATTCCAATTATATATTTGAGCAAGTAATGTTGAAAAATGGAATGGAAAAATCTCCTATACAAATGTATAAACCTGCAGTAGTTGAGCTAATTTCATATAAAGTTACCGACAATTTGACTTTTAAATCAATTCATTGTACATAATGACGCATGTCTTACTTCGACACTCCCTATCAGAGCAGGTAGGTAAACTAATTAAAAGTTCTCAATCACCTTTGTATAATAAGTTTATTAATAAACTTAAAAACGATCCTCCGTTAAAGCATTCCTACATGTCGTATAGGAGAGCGTAATTTCGGCTGTATAATTAATTTTCAGCCATAATTATAACTCTATTATTGTAGTTCGATGCGGAGAACTAACGCATATGCAATTTTGTAATAGATATTGCGCTTCTAGTACCACATCAGCTCAAATAGGACCAGAAGGATAAACCGAAGTCAGCATGAACGGAAGGTTAAATCTCATGTGCACATTCGTTTCGTGCTTACTGGCGATTCAGCAATAGTGGCCGAGTATACGCCCTATTCCAATTAGATATTTGGGCAAGGAATGTTGGACAATTAAATGGAAAAATCTCCTATACAATTGTATAAACCTGCAGTAGTTGAGCTAATTTCATATAAAGTTACCGACATTTTGACTTTCAAATCAATTCATTGTACATAATTTAGATATCGAGCTCGTAAACGGTACCAACTCTACGGTTGTTTTGTCTACACCTGATTTAATCTCTATGGGTGCCGAATAGATACATACTAACGACACAATAGATTACAAAGTAAGCTGAATTTCACCAAAATGAAAAATTCCAAACACATTTGAACAACTGTTGCACCAACAAATCCATACTCTCTAGCCTTGATTAATATCAGTTTACTCTTTTCTCGATAACCATGACATCAATAAATTATAATTATAGCAGTTTGATACTGTTTGGTGCGGATAACTAATATATTTGCAATTGTTAATATATTTCTGGAGTAACAGGCGTTCAGGAATAGTCTTAATTCTCAATTTCGGTAAAATTTAGCATATCTTAAAATCAATTGTATTGGCAACATGTACCGACTCGGCAACCATAATGTTGGTTCTATGTACCAAATAGGCAAGCGTAATGTTAGTACCATTTCCCGACTCAACAACCATAGTGGTGGTACCCTTCACAGGCTCGGCATATATAAAATATAGCGAGCTGGCTTTAAAATCGCAATTTCGTAGACAATATGAAGTTTGCTCCGCTACTGAAGGTATTCACACAGGTATAATAGATTTTGCGGTTCATTTGTCCCCCATTCCTCATCCAACTATAGAACGTGACAGTGGATCTTACTAATGAGTCACCAGGAAGCACGAAACTGATGTGAAAATGGGATTATACCTTTAGTTCATGCTTTTTTTATAATTTCATTCTGGTTATATTTGAACTAATTTTTTACTAGGTTTGCAAAACTTATATCTCATACAGGATATTGGATTGAATAATTTATTCTACAATGTTTCGTAGATCTGATATTTTATTTACGTGTTTTCTATTATGCGAAATTAACCCGATGATGCTAGTCCCTTGCTAGTGAGCATTTGTTGTTGGTGTTCGTCTGGACTGATGGTCCACTGCTTCATACCGTTCTGTATCACTACTGGCACCGATATTTCTTGTAGATTAAGTTAAATTAGCATTTAAGTATCAACAATTATTATTCGCTGTGAACTTCCATTTAAAAATTGACTGGACAGTACATGATGAGTTACCAATAACGTCGAAACAGATCTACTGGATGAATTCCCCGATTTAATCTATAAAAGACTTAGTTTTTACTGATAAATGCATGCATCTAATGGGTCAGGTGTTTGTATCAAGATTGTAACCTTGATTAAATGTAATTGGTGTCACCAACCGCGCAACCAATGTTCGTTTAATCATTTCACAGAACAGTTTCACGTAATGAGCCTTATCAAGTTCGTTAGAAAACTACATTGTATATATCGTTCAACCATTTTTATTAATGTGTATATTGGCTATTGCATGTTCATTTGTTGAGTAAGGCTGCGGATATGCTTCCAAATTTGACTGAAATAAGCAGCATTACCATTTTTGATATTATTACATGTTGTAGCATTACCATATACCATAAAAATGCCATTAAATAGATTGTTAACACTAATACACAGCTTGTAATCATTATTTTATTATAATACCTACACAAAAATGTAAGTCAAATGTGTCGAAAAAGAAGAAAAATGTTGGAAGGTAGAAGTCGTCATTACTTAAAATATCGGTTTAAGTGTTTTTTCCCAGTGTACGCAATCGATAATCAATATTATCTACTTGGCAAGAGCCGAGATCCACTCGGTCAAAAAATCATTCCATCTTCTCTTTCCTCTCACAAACAGATCCCCTACCTTTAAAAAGATTGTAAAAACGCTGTGTTAGTGCGTTGTGTTTTTCACAGAACAAAACACGTAGATTTATAAATGTACACGTAACACCAATCTTATTTTGCCCATGCCAAGATGGTATCAACAAGCGTGATTTCGATATTCTACCGCATTCGCCTAATATCTGTTGTCTACCGTTGCAATTTCAATTGTGTTTATGTAATGCTGAATGTATGCTTAAGTGGAATATTATGTTTCACACAGGATTGCGAAATTTAGTGTTGAATTTACTCAAAACTAAGTCAGCTGCGAAGTGTGTGAATGCCATTGCAAAGCCCAATTTATCTTTTATTCGCTGCATTGTATATTTTAAATTTATTCTGTCGGTGAATATGCATCGGTTTATTATCTTCAGTAAAAGATTCACAGGTTGTTACAAAGTATAAAGCATTTCTTCACAAAAAAATAAATATTTACACAATATATAAATTTCAGCAAATACTGCCACTATAGGTGAACATAGGTATTGTAAAAACATTGTGTGATATTAATTAGTATAACTCGTAAAAATAAAAATGTTTCGTTAAAGATATTTTGTAATAGGACACTACGGATTTGCTCGTGTATGCTACCATAAATGGAGGTTACAGCTATAAGTAGTCGTTGTTTAGTACAGTTTAAACAAAATTCTTTTGTGCACTAGCAATCCAGTGGACCGCTTTAAACACCGTGCAGAAGACAACAATAATTTTTATGCGCGCAAACCTAAACACACACAAACACAAGACACGCTACTATCCAGTGAAAGGTCAGACTGAAGTGTAAGATTAAGATAATATTAATTATGGGTGTTACCACTCCTCCAAGTAAAATCATCCCGGTAGCATATTCAGTTATACCTTCTTTGATAATGATTCTGATGAAAAATGTGTGAGGCTTGTAAATAAATGACTTATGTTTTTATTTATAATCCTACGACATGTCATGATATATTTAATAATGCAATACACAGGAGGGTTTTGTTAATCAATTGACAACTGTTTGTGAGCTGGTATATTTTAAACTAGCACCAGATTCCGAAGCAGACGTGCCCAGGTTCAAGCCCTGTTCGCAGCAAATTCTGGCCAGTAAGTAACGAGTTCCTTATAAGGACGAAACCGGTCTACTGGATGAAATGCTTTTTCTACGCTATACAATTCTTAGTTTATACTGACATATGTAAGTAATTAATGAGTCAGGTGTTTATATCAAGATCGCAACCTTGATTATAGTAAGTGTTATTACCGACCGCGCAACCAATATTCGTTTAATTAGCAATAATGAAGTTTCCAAAATTGTATGAGCTCGTGTCACTGATTTCAGAGTCCAAGTTACTTTTAACTAATCCAAGGAGTCACATCTAGCCGAATAGAATAGTTTGATTTATCACAAATGGTCTTTTTATACTTCGGAATCAGGTGCCACTAATTCGATATAAAGTTCTTTGAAAAGGTAAATTAACATTTTTAATTAATATATCAGGATGATATTTTTATTATAGAAACACAGTATATAACAAACTCTAATTTCCACGGCATATAAATTTCGTATTATGATTTCTAGATTGCTATCAATTCTTTGCTCGGTCTTCGTTTTGTCGCTTGATATTCATCATCCTACTTTTCAAATCTCGAATATCCTCCTGTACGGTTAGAATAGCATACGTATTTGTCCTGCTCTTCTGCATCATGACTGAATCTGCCGTCGCAATGTGTACCTGTGTTTCTTACAATCTGTACACACCATCCAACCCTCTGTGATTAATTAGCCGACCAGCATTCATAGCTTTATAGAACTCTAACTTGACTCTAAGCCTGGCTTGTAGTTCAGCTATCACAATTGAATTAATAACGTCTTGGCAGATTAAAATATTTCTAATATTTCTAAAAACCACGTCAGTAAACTGAAATGACTGTGGTTTATTTGGCTATATACAGGATATATATATATATATATATATATTTTGCGTGTGTGTGTACGTGTATGCTTACGTGGATATCTGTGATTAGTTGTTGATGGACTTAGATGAGCCCGACTGTTGTAAAATTGCGCTTAGTTACGTTAAACAATTACTGATTGCGCGGATAGAGATAACAATATTTACAATCAAGTTTGCGATATTGAAGTGAACACCAATCTAATTGTATTTGACCATTCGTCTAACAACATAGCAAACCTACTGTCAGTCACACATTTTGACGTGTTTCGACCTTCCATGATCATTATCAGATTACGAAGGCAAACTGACTACCGAAGATCATACCGCAATGCATATATTTGGAAATCAAAGTAAGATATACGGCTCTTAACTCTTTTAGTATCGCGTAAATTTTACTTGACCGGAAATTCTTCAAATCAAGCTTGCGAGCTTGAATTAAACACCAAACCCATTGTATTTAACTAGTCGTTGAACAAAAACTGACGGTAGTTTTGCTATTTTTTCGACATATAGTTAAATATAGTAGGATTTGTGTTTACTTCAAGCTCGTAAACTTGATTTAAGGAATTGTTACCACCACTCGGGTAATCAATGTATTTCTAATTATATTTCCATTAAATATGTGGCGTAAGCTGCAAAAAGTTAATGTTCGTGACTGCCTAGAAATTGTCCAGCTGAAGTTTTCAGTCAGGTAAAATGTATGCCATACTACTAGAAATGAGAGCTGCATATCTAAATTTTTTTCATATATACAAATTTCGGTTAGATCTTTGCTAGTTAGTCTGCCTTCGTACCATAATGATTGTCATGGAAGGTGCTAACACGTCAGTAAGTGTGACTGAATGTGGATTTGCTATGTTGGTTGACGATTGGTTAAATACAATGGGAATTGTGTTTACTTCGAGCTCCCGAGTTTAGTTACGTTTCCTGTTTTTTAACATTTGTGACTTACATATGTAACGTTAATATGGAAAATATTTATATCTAATCATATCTTTTTTGTTCATACCTCCAGTAAAACCCGTTGGCAACATGATGCTAAAGCGCAACTGTACAATTTTAAATTTACTATTATTTAAAATTCATATCATATCATAAATGTATTTGTAGAATTAATATCCTACAAGCATTATCGCTAAATCGGAATAAATTTTATATATAATTGGATTATTGGTTATGTCATATCAGCGACCATGATTTAAGTAATATTATCTGGTTTATTTGGACACTAAGATACCACTCTAAACTCTGTTGATTCCTGCCAAGTTGCAAAAATTTTCAGGCTAAAATCCTTTCATTTTCAGGTCTGGTGATTTATTCTTTATATTAAAGGCTTTGAAAATATAGTAGTCTCTGAGAAATTTCTTGCTGCAAAATAAGCACATAAGTTAAAGTTACTCGGTGCCTATTTTTAAGATAATGCACCGGTATCGATTGTTTGATTGAAAAAAAAGAACTGCTTTAAATTAAATTATTTCTTAAATCTTGATTGATACTCTTGATCAATTACATATTTCTACGTCTATTATATGTTGTACTTCACAAATATTGAAATGGAAATCTAGAAAAATTTTAACCAGAAGAAGTATATGTTTTGTTATGCGTTTAAAAAGCAAGTATGCCTATTTATACAAAATAAAATCACTCTCGGTTATTAAACGACTTTTTATTTACGTCTTATTCGTTTCCTTCATATCCATTGTCGGAATTTCGTATTGCAGTAATTTTCTCTTTCGTAAAATCACATATCGGTGTAAAAAATCTATGCATTTTTTGACAAGTTCGTTGGTCATATTATACCTCATTATTGCTACTTATAATCAAACTGAAGGTGAATTATTTTGTATTTAAAAAATTCCAGTTATAGCCATGGTTGCTTGAGAGTGGGAAGCATTAATTAGAGTACATGTAACTCAAAATAAGTCGAATATAGATCGTTAATAGTATGAAAATGCACATAATACGTAGATGCCGTTGTGTAGATTATGGGCTGTCTGGCTCAAGACCAAATGAACAAATGTGCCATCATTGAATCACTTCTGTTTAGGAGATGCTCAATAAGGATGGTATAAAAAATAATCAGCTTTATTTATTGGTACACATTCTGCATCAGGCTCGGCGTTGTTATCAACGATGTACGATTGTTAGTCTCCGTAAAAAACCCGATTTTTAATTTGTATCAAAGTTCAAAGTTTCACTGTAAAACAATTTATTTAACTCACCATAAATTTTAGGGGTGTATTTACAATAGTTGAAGCTCTAGAAATCGAATGCTTTTCAAATAATTAAAATTCCTTAAATCAAGCTTTCGAGTTTGAATTGAACACCAATCCCGTTTTATTTAACCATTCATCGAACAGCATAGCAAAACTACCTTCAGTTGCACGTACGTGTATCTAATTTTCTATAACATATATAATAATTGCAGTTTGATCCTCGTTAGTCGGATTGCCATCGAGTTTTTGTTATAATCGTAAAAATAGGAGATGTATCAGTATGTGTGACTGAAGGTAGTTTTCCTGTTGTTCGACGACAAGTTACATGCAATGGGATTGGTGTTTCTTTCGAGCTCGCAAACTTGATTTAAATAATTGTTCCCACCATCCGCGAATCAAAGATTTTTAAATTAAAATTCCTCTTTAAATCAACTTTGCGACCTATAAATATGCACCAATCACATTGTAACAAATCATTCGAAACACGTAGCAAGATTGCCATCAGTCACACATACTGATGCATTTCAACCTATTACGATGATAATCAGACCACGATGGCAATTATTATGTTAGTTATGGAAAATCAGATATGCGGCTCTAACCTTCGGTAGTCACATAAACATTTGATTTGACTGGAAATTACGGATGTAGTATTATTCTGCATTTTATGTATTTCTTCATATTTCCATATGTTATACAATTAAAGAATTATTTATTTTGCGTAAGGTAACATGAAAATATTAAACAAATTTTACGAGTTTGATATAAACATCAATCCGTCTGTGTCTAACCAGTCGCACATTGTAGCAAAAATACTACCAGTACCAATTTGAAATTCTGCCGTGTCAAATGCTGCGCATTTGTACCTGCTGTGTATTTTTTAATCCAATTATCTATTAGAATTATACATTCGAAATCAGAAACAAATTTTGCCGAACCTATATACGAATTGCGGTCTATTTCCGTAATCAGTTTGCAGTCATGCTGTGATGATAATAATAGAAGTTTTAAATAGGCCAGTTTTTGTGAGTGCTAGTTGTCGTAATATGATTTGCGACTGGTTGGATAAAATAGGATTGATGTTTATCCCAAGCTCGCAAACTTGATTTAAAGAATTTTCGTCACTACTTGCACAATCAAACATTGTTTTATTGTATATCACTAATAAGGACACGTAAGAATGCAATTGTATGTAAGTCAACATTTTAAGTGGCCAGTGATTTACTTGACTCTCAATCTAAATAAACCGATTATTTGCATACTCATGAATTTCGCGTAAATTGAAGTATTTAATTTTTTTAAATATTGAATAGGCTTATCAGTCAATAACAGGTTAAAATATTGTTGAATGTGTTCAGAAATCACTTTTTTTCTGAAGCATAATTTTATAATACATTAATTGAATATTTGCATTTAACTCGAAGTTACGCATGCAAGTCAGACGTAAAACTAAATAATCCTTTTTCAAATTTTGTTCTTTGCTTGTGCTACATTTATATTTTCGAGTTTAGACGAATTTAATAATTTATTTAACCCATTTTAACTTTATTAATGTGTGGTCAAACAATAGAAAACTGCATGATTGAGAATCTGGAAATGAAACAGCGATACAATGTTTTGCGTGACATGAATAATGCTGTTCCCAACAACTATTTTGTTTTAAAATTTAACGGCGATTACAGAAATTTGTTCACTTTGAAGAAAAGCTTACAATCAGCGTGCTGTAAACTAAATTGTCGGCAATATTTGTCAATGAAATAACCTGAAGCAAAATTTGTTGAAGTCGACTAATCTGTTTGATGCGCGGTATGAAAATAGTAAGAAAAAAGCAAAAACATTCAATGGGTATATCGATTTTAGCCATGAAATATTTAAGCTCAACTATCAACTGTTATTTCAATATTTTCATTATTTGCGATGGATTCATCAAAGTGAAGTCATTTCCTTGGAAATGAAGGCAGTCAAGATAGCAACTGCGAAATATTTTCGTTAAAATAGGAATAATGCCACTTTATAGTTACAGATATTATAGAACGTGACTCTGATTGGCTATCGATTGTTCGGTTAATATTTTATACGAAAAGTTCAATTTGCCGGCATATTATTCGAGGAGTTACACGGCCAGTCTAATGTAGCTGCGCAGTAATGGGGTGTGCGCACCTGTTTCAGGTGGAAACTCAACACAGAAACTCCTAACAAGTGCGTTTGTGTATGCGCGAAGAAGAAGCTTTGAAAGAAACATGTTACATGACAAGAAATGGATTAATTACCTAATCCGTGTTGTATCCAAAAAGATGTTTGCATCCACTGTCTTCAATTGGACTCCGAATATTTTGGCTACCATTTTCGGCGAGCATTTTTAACGGAAAGCACATCCCATTTAATAGTTATTAAGTCAGGTGGTAAACTTAGTTTAAACTGACTCATTTATACTTATTTCTAGATCTCCTTGGCATAACTTTCTTATCTAGTGAGTCTTCAGTATGTGTTCTTACATAACTGTAATTCCAACTCAATAAGTGTACACAAGCAGTCACATACACACACTTACATGATACACACTTGCCTGCGAAAATACGGTTATGCTTAAGAGATCTAGCAATAATGAAAAAGTTTAAACTAAATTTACCACTTGAGTTAATGACTTTCATTTTGTCTTTTGGATGTGTTAAACAATACTTGATTGCGAGGGTGGTGGTAAAAATTCTTTAAATCAAGTTTGCGAGCTTGAAGTAAACACCAATCCCATTGTATTTAATCAGTCGTCGAACAAATTGCGTTGCGACTGGCGGTAGTTTTGTTATGTTGTTCGACGACTGGTTAAATGTTGGAGGTTTGTTTCGTTAAAAAGGCTGCCGAAAGTGGCAGCTGAAATATACGGAGTCAAATTGAAGAAAGTGGCCGCAAACACCTTGTTGGGTATAACAAGTATCAGGTAAAGAAGAAGCTTTGTTGTGCGCAAGAATTCGGTGTATAGCAAGTATACAAAATGAGCTCAGTATTTTTACATTAATTTGACTACCGAAGATTTTGCTAGGGAAATAGAAATATATACGAAATTAGAAAATTAGTATCAAGCTTGGATATTTTGGTGATTAGAAACTTTCTTAGTGCTAAGCATATTCTCGATTGATCAGAATTGAAATTCTTTTATATATAACAATCGCGGAAATGATGAATGTTAACCGTCAGAATACGGTGATATTGAATTTTAGACAGTATTTCAATGGCTATTTAATCAAACGGTAGACACAAATCCGTCTGGCATTGAGTATTAAAGACGGTATAATGAAATTTATATATTTAGAACCCATTCTACAATCCTTTGAATGCACAGGGAATAATGCAAAAACAAATTAACACTTGAATGTTCTTTAAAAATTCGGCAGGAATGCACAAAAACGTTAGACTTTAATAATGGGAGGGCGTGTTGTACATGAGCAATTAGACAAAATATACATCTTAAGAAATAAAATTAAACTCCTTAGTCTGCGTGGAACATAAGGTAACTTTGATAACCAAGTTGGTTTATCCGCAAAGGAGACACGTTACATTGGACAGAACTTGAAGTTCTCATTATCGTCGAAACCGTCTATTGGACGAATTACCTTTTCTACTCAGTCAAATGATTAGTTCATACGGATAAATGTATGTATATAATGGGACTGATGTTTATATCAAGATCGCAACTTTGATTTAATTAATTGCTGCCACCATGCGCGCAACCAATGTTCTTTTAATTTCATAAATGTTCAACTTCAATTAACACATCCCCAGGTAGATATGTGTCTGTTATATAATGAGGCATTGTGGATTGTTAGATTAAATTTGAGGTCTAATTAAAAACTATATATATTCCACATAAGGGAAATCATAATCAAGGAACATTAGTTAGAATAAAGGTTAAATATGTGTGCAATGTGCGACACAATAATAAGGACGACACCATTCTACTGGATGTTTTGCCTTTTCCACACTGCAAAATGCATAGATTATACTGACCAGAATATGTTTATATTGGGACTGGTATTTTAATTATGTTAGCAACCTTGATTAAATAATTTTTAATCAATATTTAATTCAAAAAATTAGTTCAAACACTAAAACAGTGAAATGCGAAGCGTCGCTCGATAAAAAAACTTGTATCAAATCAAATCGCCGCAATATTCACTAAGTTTAGATCCTTAATAACGAGGAAGCTGCAATTATTAAGAAAATTTTAAATCGTACATAATATTACAAAATAGAAACAAAAAATATTGGGTCGAATAGTAAGAAGTTCAATGGAATGGAATGACTATGTAAATCAAGCAATAAAGTGGTAAAGATAAAAATGACTTTGAACAAAAGACAGAACCAGACTATAAATTGCGGCGATAATCGTCATACACAATTCTTACGAAACAAGAAATAATAAAGTAATGAAATATGTTTGAGGATCAACTTGATGTGTCCGCAATATGACACTTAACATTGAGCCGACCAGTACGAAATTCGATAGAATGAAGCAGTACGTGTGACTGACGGTGGTTTGTCTATGTTGCAAGTATGTATTAGGTTTTGCGAACCTAGTAACAAATTAGTTCAGTTGTGACCAGAAGGATAAACCAAAAGCAGCATGAACGGAAAGTATAATCTCATTTAACTGTAAAGTTTGTCTATGTTGTTCGACGGGTATGGTGTTTAATTACAAGCTCGAAAACTTGATTTAAACAAATTTTACCACCACATGCGCAATCACTGATTGATTAAATGAAGCATTGAACAGAAATATGTCGTTTAAACACCATTTGTGAACAAAATATCATTCGGCAGAAGTCTTTAAGTTCAAGTACAACAAAACAAGAAAGAAACGAATTATATAATATTTGTGAAGTCTCTGTTGATGTGGCCGAAAAATGGACTCAAATCTTTGGGTGGAACAGTCCGAAATTCATATTATGCGAACAAATTTGTTAATATGTATTAGGTGTTGCGCACCTAATAACAAATTAATCCAATTTTGACCAGAAGGATAAACCAAAGACGGCAAGAACGAGAAACATAATCCCGTGCACATTCGTTTCGTGCTTACTGGCACTTCATCAGAAGGAGCCGGTATTACACCCTTTACCCACTATATATTTTGGTGAGGATTGCGGGAAAATAGGACGGTACAACTCTCCTTGACGGCGATAGTGACTTCCGACGCTAACTTCTAGTTACAATGGACAGCAGCAGCGGTTATATATATATATATATATAATATATAGCTTGCCATACCGAGTCTGTAGCGGTACCAACACCATGGCTATTGTGTCAGTATCCGATACCAACATTAGAGTACCGAGAAGGTACTTGGTACTAACACTATGGTTGCCGAGTTGGTACATGATACCAACACGATGGATTTCAATGTATGCTAAAGTTAACCAAAATTGAGAATTACAACTATTTCTGAACACCTGTTATTCCAATAAATCCATACACTCTGGCATTGATCGATATCACTTTTCACATTTCGCGGTAATCATGACATAATTTAATAAATATATAACAGTTAGATACTGTTTTTTGAATAACAGGTGTTCAGAAATAGTTGTATCTCTCAATTTTAGCGAACATTACCATACATTGAAATCTATCATGTTGGTAACATGTACTGACTCGACAACCATAGTGTTAGTACCATGTACCTTTGGGTACTGACACAATAGCCATAATGTTGGTATCCTTTACAGACTCGGCATATATATTATATAGGATGAGTTAGCGTCGAAGTCGCATTGTCGAGACTCTATATGATGTTAGCTTCCCTTCTGCAGGTACGCGCAATCGTAAATGAGATTGTACCGTCATATTTTCCCACATTCCTCACACAATTATATAGTGGATAAAGGGGCTAATAACAGCTTCTACTGATGAGTCGCCAGTAAACACGAAACGAACGTGCACGAGATCATACTATCGTTCATGCCGTCTTTGGTTTAGCCTTCTGGTCATAATTGAATTGATTTGTTATTACGTGCGCAACACTTAATACATAATTGCATATATAGTTGTTCTCCGCAAGTAACAGTATCGAACAAACACGTTATTCCAAAATGAAGCAGCAAACAGAAAAAGGCAGTTTGAACAGTATTTGCAAAAATTATTTTACGGGTGTGATCAATAATTTCAACATATGCAGCACATGGGAGATACAAATAACAAGAAATTTTTTAGATTCTGTGACGATTTGGCTGATACCAGAACAATAAACTTTAAACCAACAAGAAAAATTTCAATGGGTCATTATTTATGTAATTCATACAATGTAGCGACTAACAGAAAAACGTCGTTGTACAACAATTGGAAACAAATTATAAATCGGTGAGAGTCATTGTACTCATATCCTACAAACTAGGGAAAATGCAAATAATAATACATTCTTCAAGACTTAGATAATGTTACTGAAAAAAGTACAAGAAAGTTAGGCCGAACATTAGGAATTTAAATGGATGGAAACAATCATGTTATTAGAAAAAATAATGTGGCATACAGAAAAACCGCCATTTAAAATTTGAAACAAACTATAATGCGGAGAAAGTCATTATGTTTTATTTCTTAAAACGAGAAAGTCACAAATTTTAAGATATGTTTGTAATCTCCGATGATGTGCCCAACAAGGAGGTACGAAACGATAGACTGACCAGAAAGAAATTCGATCGAAGCGAATCAACACATTACACAATAATGAAACAGCAAACAGAAAAATAGAATGTAAACGACATTTGGAAAAAAATATGTTACTGCGATAAACAATAATTTAACATTTGCAGCAAATGGTAGAAGTATATAATAAGAAATTGGTGAAATATCAGAAGATTTGTATGAAAAGGAGACAATAGGCAATCAGCCAAAATCTAACAATTTCAATGGAAGTCACTAATCATGTAATTAAAACAACGAAGCGGCAAACAATAAAACGCAGTTCGAACATAATATGGAACCAAAATATAATACGGTGCCATCCATCGTTCTCAACTCCTACGAAACAAAGTAAATGTAATTAATAAGGCATTTTAAAAAAGAAAAATGTAGTTTGAACAAAATTTGTAAAGAAAGAATAATTTTGCATAAACATTACTTAAATTTCTACAAAACGAGGAAGATGTGATTAATAGGATATATGTGAAATCTCAAATAGTTTTATCTAAAAGATGACACAAAATATTAGGCCGAATAGTAAGAAATTCAAAGGTAGGGTACGTGCATTTTATTCAAATAAATGAAGCATTTTATAGTAAAAAGTTGTTTTAATAACATTTGAAGATAACGTGTAATGCGGAAACGCATTATTTTCAATTCAGTCAATAGGATTGAGAAGCGAATAATAATTATGAATTAAATAGAATAATTCCAAAATGAAGTCATGAAGCATTAGGCCAACAAGAAAGAAATTCAATTGAAGGGAACAACCATGTTTTTCAAACAAATTAAGCAGTAAATAGAAAAATGTAGCTTGACCATTAATTGGAAACATATTATAACGCAACACGAGTCATTAATTTCCTTTCCTATAAAACGGGGAAGATGCGAGAAAATCGAAATTTATGAAATCCCAGATGGTGTGATCGGAAAAAGGACAGGAAATAATTTGGCCAACAGTAGGATATTCAATGCAAGGGAACGAGCATGTAGCTCAAATTAAAAAAAAACATTGAATAGAAAATGTGGTTTGTAATTCAACTGGAATCAATTTTTATGCGACAAGAGTCACTAATTTCAATTCTTATAAAACGAGGAAGATTCTAAAAATATGATAATTGTCAAAAATCTCAGATAGTTTGATCGAAAAGAAGACACGAAATATTCGGCCGACAGGCTGGGAAGTCAATGGAGACGTGAACAGTATGATATTCCTAAAAGCTAAATGATGTGATCGAATGGATTAACCGTGTTATTGAAACAAATAAATCAGCAAATACTAAAGTGTGATTATAATAAAAATTTTAGAACATTATAACATGACTAGAGTCATTAATTTCAATTCCTATAAAGCAAGGAAAATGCGATCAATAGGATATTTATGAAATCTAAGCTGGTATGACCAAGGAGAAGACACCAAATATTAAACCGAAATGTAAGAAATTCAATGTACGGGACCAACCATGTTATCCAATAACATAAAGAATTAAATATAAAATTGTGGTTGCAACAACCTTTGGAAACACTTGATAACGCGACAAGAATCAATATTTTCCATTCTAATGAAACGCGCAAGATTCTGACAATATGATATTTGTCATATCTCAGATGGACACGAAATATTAGGTTTTACGGGAAGAAATTCAATGGAACGGATCAACTATTTTATTTAAAAAGTATCATTCAGTAAATCGTAAAAATCACTTGGGAAAAAATTATAACGCGACAAGAGTTAATAATTTCAATTGCTATAGAACGAGGAATATGCGAAATATGGGATATTTGTGAAATTTCAACTGGTGTCATGAATAGAGGACAGGAATTATTATGCAGGTAAGTAAGAAATTCAAGAGAAGTGAAAGAGCATATTATTCATATAAATGAAGTATACATAAAAACTCCGGGCACATTTTGGAAACGAAGTATAATACAGCAAACGCATTAGTTTCAATTAAAAAAAAATGTTAGAGACGCGATTTGTAAGATGTTATGAAATATAAGATGATGTGACCGTAAGTAAGACAAGAACCTTTAGGCTGACCATTAACTAATTCATCGAAGGGAACAACCATGTTATTCACAAAATCAAGCAATAAATAAAAACTTGTGATTTGAACATAATTTTGAAACAAATTAGAAAGCGACAAGTTATTAATTTCGAATCTTATGAATCGAGGAAAATGAGAATATTATGATATTTGTTAAGTTTCAGTAAGAAATTCAATAGAAGTGAGAGATCACATAATTCAATTAAATGAAGCAATATACAGAAAAACTTTATTTGAAAAACATTTTGAAATGCAATATAGTTCAGAAAACGCAGTAATTTCAGTTCCTACAAAACGATGCAGATGGCAATTGTAAGAGATTCCTAGAATCTATAATCATATGACCAAAATAAGACACGAAACGTTAGGTGCACTAGTAAGAGTGCCAATGGAATAGAACAACTATTTTATTCAAAATAATCAAGCAGAAAAAACCATCTTGTTTTTACAACATTTTTAAATGAAATATAATGCAGCAAATCGCTATATTTCTAATTCCTACAAAACGATGCAGATGCGAATAATATGATCTTTGTGCAATCTAAGATTGTATGACAAAAAAGTCGATATTTATCATTAGGTGTAGTAGTAGGAATGCCAATGGAAGGTAACAACCATGTAATTTAAAAAATCAAGAGGTAAATAAAAATGTGTAGTTCGTGCAAAATTTTGAATTAGATTTTACTGTATTAGAATCATTTCTTTCAATTCCTACAAAAATATAGACGCAATAACAAATAGTAGTGATCTAATAGTGTGACCAGAAGGAGAATAAACCAAAGGCGAGTAAGGACGGAAAGTATAATCTCATGCACATAAATGTGTTATCGGCGATCAGAGGAGCGGATACGCCCTTAACTACTATATATCGAGGTGAAGAATGTGGGATAATCGAACTCACATTCTTCACCCAAATATATAGTGGTTAAATGGCGTAATACTCCTACAGATGAGTTAAAGCTATAACGACGACAAGTATGAAATTATACTTTCCATTCATGCTGCCTTTGGTTTATCCTTCTTGTCACAACTGAACTAATTTGTTACTAGGTTCGCAACACCTAATACATACTTGCATATATATTAGTCCTCCACAACAAACTGTATTTAACAGTAAGTAATTCATTGGATGCGAACGAGGATGTCATTCAAATAAATCAAGCGGTAAATTAAAAAAATGTGGTTTGAAAAAAATTTGGAAACTTATTATAATGCGGTAAAAGCATTGTTTTCATTTGTTATAAATCGAGGAATCTGACTGCTGGAATATGCGGCTGGCGGTAGTTTTGTTATGTTGTTCGACGACTGGTTAAATGCAATGGGATTGGTGTTCACTTCAAGCTCGCAAACTTGATTTAAAGAAAATAATGTGATGTTTATGAAATGGAATATTGTGTGTCCAAAAAGAGGACATGAATCATTAGGTCTAATATTAAGATTTCCAATGTAATGGAACAACCGTGTTATTAATAAAGTCCATCAGGAAATAGAAAAATGTGGTTTGAACAACATTTTGAATCAAATATTCATGTGACATGAATCATTGTTTTCTATTCTTTTAAAACGAAAAAGATGCGAATAATTTGATATTTGTGAAATTTCTGATAGTGACCGAAAAGAGAGCACAAAAAATTATGCCAACAAGTAAGAAATTCAATGAGAAGGAACGAGCTTGTTTTTAAAAACAATAAAGTGGTAAACAGAAAAATTTGGTTTGGAAAGAATTTGGAAACAAATTAAAATGCGAAAGTGTCATTAATTTTAAATCTTCTGAATAGTTGAATATGCGATTAATAGGATATATTTGAAATCTCAGAAGGTGTGACCGAAAAGAGGACAATATATTAGGAAAAATGGAAATCAATCAACGAGCATATTATTCAAATAAAGGAAAAAGTATAGAGTAAAGCCTTGTTTGATAAAAATTAGGAAACAAAATATAATGGAAATTAATTAGCCATAATTTAGGTCAATTAAAGCATATGCGAGACTATTATGAGTGAAAGCTGCATTTCAGGTGTTCTATACATTTATTGTTTCCATTTGGTCCTCGCTAGACAGTTTAGTGTGGTGCTCTGATGATTGATATGGAAGGTAGAAAAACATCAGAACGTGAGTCTCACGGTAATCTTGCTACTTTGTATGACTTTACAGATAAAATAGTATTGGTGTCTTTCTCAATTAAGCAAATCTGGTTTAAAGAATTGTTATTTTAAATCGGGAAATAGAGGATTGCTCAATTGTGTAACCTACACATATGTGAAAAAACTGACTGGCCTCGTACTTGACTGCTTCCTGTCATGTTTGTGAGTGTATCCATACTTTCTTTTTACAACCAACTAAGTGAGGCTAAAAAGAGATATTTAGGAATTCTACTTACTCGGAAAGTCAAGTCAAATCTCCCGTATCGCAGGAAAATCTGTAACTTAAATCATTAACAATAACAAACCTCAGATTAGCAATCATAAAGAATTGTAATTTGAAATTAGGCAGTCTATGCGATATTTTGATATTTAATTCTTACCCTTTTAACTTAATAGAAGCGATAATGTTGGATTTCGTAAGAATAATTAATCCTAATTTGAGATTTATAACATGTGATACAGCAAAGGTAGATCGTAGGATTATGGCATTATACGGCACTAAACTATGCCGTAATGTTAAAGCAATAGCTATAAATTACAATATAAGAGACATTTGTAGACAGTCATTTAACCTGGTCACTAGACTCCCTAACCAGAAGGAAATAAAATTGAACACTTAGCAAAACCTGGAGTGTATGAAATGCTATGCAAATGTTTTAGTCTCGTCTATTTAATCACACTTAAAGACAATGCTTTTAGGATAGTTGTTCTTCAGATGCACAAATCATTTATTATCCGATATGAATTTTTTTAAATGTAGCGCTTCCGCCCAATCTTTTTAACTGATTTTACTGAAGGAAAGAACAAAAGAAAAAAATAAACGAAAAATACCAAACACGCTAAAATACACACACAAACACATAAACACACACATATATATTACTTAATAGGAAGAAAAAACACATTAATAACAAAGTAGATGATGACCATTTATTTCGATACTACTAAATTTCACTTTATAATTTTCAGTCATATACATCCAGGGCTTTCATTTGATTATGTGGGTGGCAACAATTCTGACTCGGTTTAACTTTTATTTGTTGTTTGGGCTGAAGTAAACCCGAGTCAGATTTGTTTCCGCCCACATAATCAAATAAAAACCCTGGGTGTATATGAATGAAATATTGCAAAGTGAAATTTAGTGGTCTCTAAACGAATGCTCCTTATCAACTTTGCTATTAATTTGTTTTGTCTTTCTAATAAGAAATACACTGTATACTATTCAACGACGTGGATATAATATATATATATATATATATATATATATATATATATATATATATATATATATATATATATATATATATATGGGTGTTAGTCTCTATCCTATAATTTCCGTCATCTGAAATAGTGAATAAAGCAAACAGTCTAACGCATGTAATGTGTAAATTATTAGTCAGCCATTTTAGTTTGACTTAGTCGGTTGTGCATTGCAGCACACATTTATCTAATGAAACGTCATTTCGAAATATAGATGATATTGCTTATGGAAATATTGCACTTTTTTTCAATATATTGCTTCTAGGACATATGATGTGCAGAGGTGCAACGCAGGAGTCCTGGAAAGGAATCCTAAATATCATCAATGTTCGAATCAACAGGAACTTAGCCTGTATTTTTACAATACAAATTAGGTGATATTAAAACGTCCAGTGTCACAATTTTCTAATTCATTTTAGAAAATTTTACATGGTTTTCCACTCCGTTTGATTCGCTACGTAATTTATACATTCTGTGTATTTTCAAGTTTGACTATAACATACTATTTTCGTTTTGTTTAACTGCATAATTATGATAATTAATATCTTTTCTATATTGGTCATAGATACTGGCATTTCATAAGAGAATGCTACAGATGTTCACTTTAAGGAAATGCACTTGTTTCGAAGAAGTTACTTCACTCGAATTGAATAGAACCGGTCATGAGGTAGGGCTACCAGAGATCAATGAATGGCATCTACATTTGCCACAAGTAGTTTTTTGTGAATATAGTGTCAACCCTGAAAATGAGACTGAAACTGAAATCCAAAAAATTTGGACAAAAATCGGAAAATATTGTTTTACTAACAATTTCAGAAAAACTAATTGTGGACGGCTTCATAGTGTCGGGACCAGTGAGAGCGCACCAATCAAGGCCAAAAAAATCTGTGTACCTGGAAATGCAAAGAAATCATTATTTTACTGACCTATGAGTACTAGGAACTGTCCCACAACATACAATTGAACGATGACAGCACTGCGCGAGGAACATCAACATTTAGGCATCTATGCAAATACGTATTAGGTTTTGCGCAACTAGTAACAAATTATATCAATTATAAACAGAAGATCAAATCAGAAACAGCATAAACGGAAAGTATATTCGTTTCGTGCTTACTGGCGACTCATCAGTAGGAGCTGATATTCCGCCCTTTACCTACTATGTATAGGGTGTAATACCGTGTCCTAATGATGAGTTCCTTAGTAAGCACGAAACGAATGTGCATAAGATTATACTTTCCGTTCGTGCTACATTAGGTTTATCGATTTGGTCATAGTTGAAATAATTTGTTACATGTTTCGAAACACATAATGCATACTTGCATATATATTAATTCTCCGCAACAAACAGTATCAAACTGTTATATATTTAATTGAATGTTGAAAGGATTACCGCGAAATTTGATAACTGATATCAATCAGGGCCAGAGTGCATGGATTAACTGGAGTAAAAAGTGTGCAGAAATAGTTGTAGTTCTTAATTTTGGGAAACTATAGCATACATTAAAATCAAAGGAGTTGGTAACATGTACCGAAACGGCAACCATAGTTTTAATACCATGTACGTTTTTGGTATTATAATGTTGATATCGGGTACTGACAAAAAGCCATAGTGTTAATATACATTTCAGGTTTGGTATATATTTTATATAGAGTGAGATATCGTTGAAATCACATTTCGAGACTTTATATGATGTTAGCTTCACTATTGTAGGTTTACACATTCGTCTAGGAGACTATACCGTCGCGTAAGGTTTGAATCCAAATAAAGATATTCTATTCTATTCTGTTCAAGTCAACCCACCATTGGTGGGAATGTTGCGAGCAAGCTACTCTCTTTTTCAAAAATTTACAAAATTTACAATCAATTGCCAAAGGGGCTTAGAGAAACGCCTCCAACTAAAATGTCTTTTAAATTTTTATCTACCGAACTAGAAAAAGTGTTCAATCCTGCTGATATTTTTAATTTTGATTATGATAATACTTTCTCATGGTTAAATAAAAGACAGGATTAATTGTTTTTCAGCAACATAATTTCTCGAGATTCTATCTTCAAATTTTGTATTAATAAAACTGAAATGTTATGCATTATATCATCTTGTTAATCAACAATGCATACAATCAATTATTAGTCATGGTTCCCTTTTTTCTTACAAAATGTTATACTCGAATTATACCTTAAATTTTCCTAATTTTGATGAAGAATCTATCACTCTTTACAGCTGAACTTTTTGATGCTGATAAATTGTACAGTACAACTAATTGCACATATTTATGTGATGTGATATGTTTTTATATTGTACATTTTCTAATTTTA